>JBBPDB010101195.1:0-23511 GCA_037974465.1 Brachypetersius altus
CGACACCAATCAGCAACATGATTACACACACACACACACACACACACACACACACACACACACACACACACACACATGCAGGGAAACAAACAATCATTCACTTACTTGTAATGCAGCAGAATTATTTATTTATTTATTGTTTGTTTGCTTGTTTATTTGTTTAAAACTACATATTCAGTGGCATGTCACATGTCCTATAAAATTATCGTTCATGTTAATAGATTAGTAGTTCCACTGTGAACCTACTTTTTCACCTTTATTATTATTATTATTATTATTATTATTATTATTATTGTTGTTGTTGTTGTTGTTGTTGGTGTTTATCTTTCTTTGTCTCAACTTATCCATTTAAGTGTCATGGCCACTTCTCTAGTGCCGTGACCCTGCTGTCCTGCTCTCCAGAGTATTGAATCTGGGAGAGATCTAGAAATGGCTCACATTAAGCTCACCTGAGGACCCATGTCAAGACAACACTACTCACCTGACAACTGGTGGTTGCAACTCCTTCGTTCACAGAGTTTGGATGCCATTTCCAGATGGTCTTTGACCATCCAGTCCTGGGGCAGCCGAGCAGTGAGCGCCTAGTGCAGCTTCGCCAGGGTGGTCAGGTGCCCAGTGATTGCTCCTCCGCATTTAGGGGTGGACAGCATCTGGAATGACTTGACAGTTCTGGAGATGGGCTTCCAGGAAGCTGGTCTTGATTTGGATGGTGTCATTCGGCTGGCTAATTGGATAAACATCTGTAGGGTAAGAAGAATCAAACACTTCAATCTGGATTGAAATCACACATTTGACCCCCCGCCCAAGTGACTGCCATATACCGTAGTGAAATGACGGGGTTAGGGCCTGTGTAGCTGGGCTCCGACACCATCCTGGCAGACTATGCATGTGCTGTGGAAGGAGGGACATAGGTGCAAACAAAAGAAAAATGGCTTGTTTCTGTCTGTAATCATTAACCTTTAATGCCACGGACAGAAAACCAGTCGGTGACTACCCTTTCACCCCAGTCTCATGTCCCCTGCAGCTTGCTGTTCCTCCGTACTACATGGAACACACCCAGATCTTAGTGTTGCCCCCAGTATCAGCATCAGGTCATTCTGGGTCTACCCTGGCTATGGCTCCATACTCCAGTTCTGGACTGAATCTTGGTGCCATGTTATGTGAAAAATCCTATTCTGTCCTATGCTACCAATGTAGGAACACCCAAAGTGCATTAATATCTCCCTAGAATATTCAACACTGCCTGCCAGGACAACTGGTCTCCCCCATCAATACCCGAGGCACTGCACTATTGAGCTCCTGCCTGGAATTACACCCCCTTGGTCATGTATCCAAGTCAGACAGTAAATAAGTAGCCGAGACACTCAGGCAGGGGTTCATAAGCAAGTCGACTTCTCTAGCCTCCACAAGCTTCTATTTAGTGTAGAAGAAGGATGGCAGACTCGTATCGGCCAGATCACATGACGTCAAGAGGCACAGGAAACTCACAACAAGGAATTTAAGAGGGAACCAGGTTCCATTCTGCACAAAGACATTGAAGCCACGTCTTCGTGGCCCGTGTCACTTCTCCTCAACTCGTCCCGGGTTCCGTGAGTGCACATAGCTCTTCAGAGCATCGCTTCCTTACCATATCTGTGTGTTCGTGAACGTGGTTCACTCCTTTCTGGAGCGTTCACAGGATAACCGAGCGGATAACCAGCTCTCTCGTGTGCATCCGCGTCTGGGCTCATCCACCACAACTGGGCATGCACTCCTTCATTCGGGTCTACGCTGTGACAGAAAAATGGTACGGCTGGAACTTTATCACTATTGTATCCATTGGCAGCAAACCCTGTACTCTACCAATGTCCATGTTGGTGACATGTAGTCTTTGATGAGGAGATAATGCGGGAAAATGGAGTCCATCTCTATGTGCTGAAGCACCTATGCCAACATGTGACAAAATGGGCTCATACTGCACCTACTACTGGACATCCAGGCATCTCCCAAACCTTGGAGGTAATTCAGTGAAAATGCTAGTGGCCTACACTCTCCTGTAATGTCCGTAATACAGTACATTCCTGCTCCATTTGCACTGTGGTCAGAAGCCCACATGATTGCCTGCTGGTAAACTCTTGCCTCTAGCCATGCCTAAGAGACTGTGGTTGCACATAGCTGTGGATTTTGTCACTGATCTGTCAGTGTCTGGAGACTGCACAATGGTTTTGGTGATGATGGATCACTTTTTGAAGGCTTGTCAGTTTATCCCCTTCCAATCTCCAGCAGAGGCTCTAATACCTTATGTGTTCTGTGTCTATGGCATCCCGGATGATATCCTGTTGGACCGTGGCCCCCAGTTTGGTCTTGGGGGTGGAAGGCGTTTCATATGAAACTGGGGGTCACCATCAGACTGACCTCCGGGCACCATGCCCAGTCTAACAGTCAGGCTGAATGAACCATCCAAGAGCTCGGCAGGTTCCTCCGGGCCTACTGCCATAGTTGGCAGCACAACTGGTCAGAGTTTTTTGTCTGGTCTGAGTATGCCTAGATTTCTTTATGCCACTCGATCAGTACAGTTTTCAGGTGCATGCAGACCGGCACAGGTATCAGTGTCATCCTGGGGATAGAGTGTAGTTATCAACCAGTGGAGCACCATTTAAACCTCCCCTTGCTATCCCCTGGTGCACTATATGCACTACCTGCCTGTTTTTTTTTTGGTCTCTCTACTTCGTCTTTCTTTTGCTGACCTGGTTTTCTGTACTTTTCTGTACTATTTGCTTCAGATGATGCTATTTCAACCCTTCGTGTACGTGGCTGGCCTGACAATAAACTCTTTTGAATCTTGAATATGGACAAAAGTATTGGGACACCCCTTAATTTCAGTCATTGCTACAAATTCAAGCGTTTGGACACAACCGCCATACTTCTGACTTTCTAGACACAGTTTGCGGGCCAGGCCTTCTCATTCAACAACACTGCCTGACCTCATAAATGCTCTGCAAAACGAATGGGCACAAATTCCCACACAAACTCCAACATCTTGTGGGAAACCTTCAAGAACAGTGGAAGCTGTTATGGCTGTTATAACGGTGGAACGACTCCATATTAAAGTCTATGTTTTTGAATGCAATGTCGTTGAACTCCCTGTTGGTGTAATGGTCAGAAATACCTATTCTTTTGTCTGATGTATGTTGGTTCCTGTCTCATTTGAACCCAGATACATTTACACCATATATGCGCATCTCACCTGCATTTCATGTCCCTTGTAGGGGCAAGAGGTAGAACCTACCTGCCCAGAGGCAATGGAGGTTTAGGGCACACCAGCATTGCAGGTTTCTGGGCTCACGCAGGTGGCTGCCAAATTCAGTATCTGGTGCACTGGGCGGGGGTACACAGTCGCTGGGCTCCCGCCTGCTTATTCCCATTTTAGTTTTCTCCTGTAACCTGGATTAGATTCACCTGCCTCTTGCTTCCCACTGTCTTCTTCCCAACTCAACTTTATCATTGTCCATTCACCGTCTTGTGTGTGCGTTTAGCCGGCCTGTGTTTTGCAGCCCTGAGCTCTCTTGATGTGTGTGCCTTTGCTCGCATTTTTCTCTCCTGAAAGCTGCTCATTATGTCTCCCTCATGTCTCAGAGGACAGCAGTTACTTATCACATGGATTGTGTATGCTGTACAGATCACTGAACATAATAGTAAGTGTGGAATTACTTTTATGCGCCAGTGCTTTGTTTGTTGTCCCGCCATTTAAAGTGTCCTGCGAGTGCGTTTCTCATTTCCCACAACATGACATTTATAAAGCAGCTTTACCACCCAAAAGAAAAACAGTTTCTCACATAATAATAAATATATATAATATAATAGATGTGTGTGGAAAACCATCTCCAGCATAAAGGAAATTAATTAAAACTAAACAAGAGGGCTCTAATGAAGGTTCTCAAAACACACACACACACACACACACACAGAGTATGGTGTGAGTCGAAGGACACTTGTAGCAAGGACAACAGGTAAGTAAACTAAAGTGTTCTAAATATAGTACCGTCCTTCAGGGCAAGAGAGACAGAAAGAGCGACTATAAGAGAGAGAGAGAGAGAGAGTGAGAGAGTGACAGAGAGACAGAAAGAGCGACTATAAGAGAGAGAGAGAGAGAGTGAGAGAGTGACAGAGAGACAGAAAGAGCGACTATAAGAGAGAGAGAGAGAGAGAGAGAGTGAGAGAGTGACAGAGAGACAGAAAGAGCGACTATAAGAGACAGAGAGAGAGAGAGAGAGAGAGAGAGTGAAAGAGTGACAGAGAGACAGAAAGAGAGACTATAAGAGACAGAGACAGAGAGAGAGAGTGACAGAGACTAAGAGACAGAGAGAGAGAGTGAGAGAGTGACAGACAGAGAGACTATCAGAGAGTGAGGGAGTGACAGAGACAGAAAGAGCGACTATGAGACAGAGAGACTATAAGAGACAGAGAGACAGAAAGAGAGACTATAAGAGAGAGAGAGAGAGTGACAGAGTGAGAAAAAGAAGAGAGTATAGAGGGATAGAGACAGAACAGGAAAGAAAGATTAATAAAATAAGTGTGTGTGTGTGTGTGTGTGTGTAGAGGTTGAGGTGGTGATGTATGTGTATTGAGCCTCTCTACAGTAACAGAAACAACAGAGAAAGGGAGGACAGGGAGAAGGACATGAGAGTCAATTTATTAGATGTAAAATGTCTCATGTAAGCGTGTGATTTAGGACCTGGGCCTCACACTCGTTGTCTCCAGGGGTCATCCAGACAGACTGACTTTCTAACTATCAAAGACAAGGTGAATATCTTATTAAACCAAAATATTGGAATCGCAGTTTCCACTCATTGGCCATTTGATCAAACACCACGCGCAGGACCACTGTTTAACCACATGTCCACTGTTGAGTACTGGTTCACCAGCAGGCAAGAGCTACAGAAGGAGTTTCAAATAAAACGGCCATGAGTCCAAACCACAGCTGTGAATAGGCCAGTTCCATCGGTGTGGACAGACGCTGGGTCAGAAGGGCTTTTCAGATTGCCCCTAAGACCCATAAGCAGGCAGCAAAAATGTTAAGCTGTTTGTATTGTTTCTTTCTTTTTCCTCCGCTCTTGCTCCCTTTTCCAGATGGCCATGTGTATTTTGGTCAGAGGCAAAAAGAAAGTTCAGTTGTTGCACCTGAGGGCAGTTTTTATTTTGGCAATTTATTTTATACTTTAATCTAAGGATGAAATGTCCCCCCCCCACCAAAATAATGCAAGAGATTGCAGGGGGAGGAAAAAGCCCATACAGAACAGCATCACAACTGTTTTATCAATACAGTGATTTGGGAAAGGGAAAGGAAGTCAGAGTGGCCGAGACTCTTGTACAGAACGTTTACAGTGTAATGGAAAAGATAATCGTGTTGTTGAAGGAAGCATCATATGAAACCATACTGTGAAATGTGGCCATGGCTCTTCACTTCCCACCCTGAACCATTTCAATCCATTGGGCACTGTAGGGAGCCCTGTGTGCGGGTCAGATCC
This sequence comes from Brachypetersius altus, assembly GCA_037974465.1. NCBI lineage: Eukaryota > Metazoa > Chordata > Actinopteri > Characiformes > Alestidae > Brachypetersius > Brachypetersius altus. The sequence goes on from JBBPDB010101195.1 coordinate 5,508, forward strand.
GGACATTACCCCCGTCTCGGGAATGATGATGGCCTGAAGTCTTGGGGCAAAACGGCACGCCTCCGAGATGAGAGGCAAGAGTGACGCAGGTGTTGGCGTTCTCCGAAATACCACACTTTTCCACCCTGCATTCCCCGACGCTAGCCCCCTTCGATCCCAGGACAGCACACACACACACACACACACACACACACACACACACACACACACACACACACACACACCGATCGCACTCTGCAAACATCCTCTTTTTTCAAGTTTTCCAGTTTTCCGAACAGTAGCTGTTGACACCCTGGCATTGTGCATGCCCCTTCAGTCGCTAACAGCCGCTGTCAGTGTCTGTCTGGAAACCAAGCCCTGGAGTAGCACATCCGTGCCGGACAGTGGCCACTGCCAGGTCATCCTGGGTCAACACTGCAAAGACACTCGTGTCGTTTCGGAGCCGTCGTGCTTCAGAGCAGACACAGAAAGACGTGAGGACAGATGGGCTGCTGCTCTGACTAGTTCCCGCTTTTCGGACAGGGAGGACAGAGAAAGCTAATGAGGGAAAAAAGAAAGGGCAAAGGGGGGGGGGGTGCTTTTTGTGGTTTTCTGTTCAGGAGCAAGGAGTGAACCTGAACTGACACACCGAAGGTCGAGGTGGACTGTGGTCTGGTTGTCCTTGGGCCACGGATTTTCACCAAGTCACTAAACCGGTGGGAGAATTGCTGCACCATTACAGCTAATGATACACACGCGGTTCTAGATGGGGGCCCCTGTAGAATTGCTCCTGGCCCCTGTTATGGCCCCTGCACTGAACAGCCAATTATTTAAATATTAATGTCTTATCGTGACATACGCCGGCTCGAAGAACAGAACTAACGGTACGGGTGTTCTAGACGAGACGTACGGCGTAAAGGGCTACACACACACACACACACACACACACACACACACACACACACACTGTTATCTGCAACCTGAAGACCAGCAGCACAAACTGATCAGTTGTTAACAGCTGGAGCCCTAATTGGCCTAACTATATATTTTCCCTCCTTACTAGAGTGAGATGATGACTGTGTGATTTAATGCTGTCAAAAAGAACTGTAATGAAAATAAATGAATTGTATGTGACCCCCTACAAACACACTACCCCTTTCCTCTGTCCCCCCTGGTCAATGTGGCCTAAAACCGCCACTGTTGGAGTAAAATTCTCCAGTCTCTTTAACACACACTCTATAAACCCTATCAGACACATTACGTATCGAACCACCACAAGCTATCGGGTCATAGAACCTACACAACTGCTGGAACGGTGTTCTTCCAGGAGATATTCCCAGTCAGTGTTTGATTTTGGTGGCCAGTGACAGTCCAGAATCTGGGGACCACGGCACAGACCAGTTCCCTGATAAGCTAATTAGCATGTAGCAACCAAGGCTGACCAGCGTCTGATCAGATCTCTTCCTCTTGGACATCTTCAAAACTGTCTGTGTCTGCTTGGCCATGGAGGATGAGAAGATGGTAATTGATTAATTGGGTGATGGTAATTGATTAATTGGATTGTGTTAATTGGTTAATTGGATGACGTTAATTGATTAATTGGATCTGCTCATTTAGGCTTTACCTATAATTACCCACCTGTCTGTAGGTCCACCTCCCAGACCCATAATGGTAGACTATAGCTGTGCAGTTATCTTCATCTGACCATCAACAGTCTGCAGGTGTAGTGAACCATCCTCAGCACAGATGGCACTGGGCAAGGTGAAGCTACAGAGGAGAGGTTTCTGATAAAGTGGCCAGTACACATCAGCACATGTCTAGAAGGACCTGTACTTGGTCTACATCAACTACGGTGGAAAACTTCAGGGCCGTCTGAGCTCCCTCCGACGCACTTTAATCTTTTTTTTTTTTTTTTTATGTGATTTCCAAGCAGGCCTAATGCACAGTTATCCAGCCGGAATTACAGGAGGCTGCAGAGAACAGCTCAGCTGACTTTCTTGTGGCTTTGTAAGTGTAGTGGGCTGTGGCACAGAGCGGAGCTGTGAAGTTCAACAGAGACGATCCTGTCTTCGCTTTTTTAACGACGCTTTGAACATAGGAAGTGCCTTGGATTACTTAGTATAAATCAGACAATTAATTAGTTGTTAGGTAGGTGATGCAGTAGTGTTTTTTACTCCAGTCCTGGAGGTCCTTTTGAAGGGAAAAGGTTAGTACGTCTACAGGTAATGAAAGTCCATGGAGATGATATGCGGTCTGGTGATGAAGCACAGAGGCCGTTGAAAGTGAAGGATCACACAGGCTTGTGATTTCTACATGGTTTGATGTAGACAGATAAAAACTCTGGGTGCCGTCGTCTGTTTCGGTCAATGTACTCGCCGCTTCCTCTTCAGGGGAATCCCCAGTACCATCTTAAAGGAGCAGTCCACACTGCCCCGCCTCCTCCAGATGTGGTCAAACAGTCGAGAAGCGTCCAAATTCCGCTTCTTCAGTTTAAAACCCGGAGCTTCTAGTCGTCGCTTTGACTAGAAGTCAAAAGTCACACAAATCTTTTTAGCCCCAAAACTTCGGTACCCTAGTATCGAGCTCTTCGTTACGTTGGAGCAGATTGTGGGCGTGGCCGAGGACTTGCTGTGAGGTGTAGAAATGAATTAAAATTCATTCGCTCACAGAAGGTTATCACATAAAATTGTTAGTAATCCGCTGCGTGACGCCGGGAACATTGTTTTACCATAATGTATTTTAAAGTGTTTAAAATAATCTTTTTTTCATATTTTTCATTATTTTTTAGCTTCATCAGCTGGTTACATTGGCCACCTCTGTAAAGAAATCCTCACCCTGAATGACAGTAAGGGAATTTGGGGAAAATCTTGAAAAAAAGTGTTTCTTATTGAAGCAAAACCACAAGGCACAAATGCAGGTCACTCAAAAATATTTCTGCTATTCATAGCAGTAGTGTTTAGTAAAAATACTATAAGAATCATATTTGTGGCCACGGACAGAAATGTCTTGTCAGGACATGAAAGCAACCACTGATGGTAAAGGTACGAGCACAGGATCAGCAGAAAGAGACTCAGCCATGACGTCATTCCTCAGTCGTCTGGAGCACAGCGGAGATAATTATTGCACCTGAAGCTGAGGCAGATCAGACTCCGTAATGCAGTAAAACTTACGGATAGAAATGCAGAGTCACTGCGTCTCGCTTTCGTTCTCATTATCCGGTCATGCCAAATGATTATGGAGACTCAAACGAACTCATTCCTCCAGGGGACTCAGTGTGCCAGCGCTGCACTGACTGTTTCTTTTCTCTCTCTCTCTCTTTTTTTTCCAAGCCCTGCATCGAGAAGGGCAATACGATCTATTATAGAGCAATAGTGCGATATTTATCCGTGGATTCAGCGTCCCCCCCACAAACTCCCGCTCCCCTCCTGCTGTCTGCACCAATTACATTATAGAAATTGATGGGTGGGAACGAGGGCCAAACGTTTAATTAATTTGGCTGCAGGAAAGTGCATCTCTCTCTCTCGCTCTCTCTCTCTCTCTCTCTCTCTCTCTCTCTCTCTCTATTTACCTTTGATCCTGTTTCCCGGCAGTAAAAGAAAGGCGGACTGCGTTTAAATCAAGAGTTTCACTGGAGTGCCACCGGGGCCAAACTGCCTCTAAACATGGGCCACTTTTAAAGTGATAGTTCATCACCGCCTCCCCCACCAAAGTTAGTTGGTCAATCAAAGCACACGCTTTTAGCGCAGGTGATACAAGACTACGCTAACAAGTAAGTATAGTATAGGCTAAGCCTGTATCCCACCAATTAGTATGAAAAGAAGTACCTGCTCTCCCCCTTCACTCAGCATAACTGTCCTCTCCCTCTTTGGATGGACAGGGTGGTCCTCCCTCTGCCCCACTACTCATTTTGATGTTAGCCAGAGTGGGCGTCTAGCAGCTGATGTCACAGAATTAGCAGTTAGCTCTAAGCTGTTTGTTGCATTAGTGGCAGTTTGAGAACATTCGCTGGAGCTTCACAAGTCTTGAAGAAGAACATGCTCACCCAGTAATCGCATGTGGAGGTGTCTAAGTTTCTGGTCCCGTATGGCTGTCATCTATAACATGCAACAAAGTATGTTAGCATAACTAAACACAGCATTAGCCAGAATCCAGTCCGTAGATTATAGTGGGTTGTACAGGGTCAGAAACATCATAAGCAAGTCTATTTGAGAATCCTGAACACCTCCACATGCTTTGAAGTGAGTGCCGTGATTTAGGCACTGTGCCAGTTGGTGGGGTTAAAGCTTCCATTACAAGGAAGGGAAGCTCCATACACCAAACGTGTCTCAGCTGTCTGTGCTGGACGGACTGTCGCTTTAAGATTTGTCTCGGGGGCATTTTTGGTGACGGATGCGCCGCAGGGTTGATGGGCCTGTTTGATATAAACTGTCGGACAGGTTGATGTGTGTACGGCTGTGAGTCATAGCCACAGGCCTCAGCTCATCTGTGTGTTTGGAAGGGGACTAAACTATTTGCGTCCTGCAGATACACTCACCGTCTTGGCAGGGCTCAGGGAGTGAACAAATAAAGCCATGAATGCTGAATGATGATTTATATTGGGAATGCAGAACTGCAGGGTTTCACTGACTTCGGCACCTGTGGATCTGGAGCAGTGGGACGACACTATAGGTGAGCGTGTATGCATGTGTGTGTGTGTTGAGTCTTCTTCGGTTCAGAGTTCACACTTTAAACCAGACACTCTCTCTGTTCCCAGAGGCATTTTGGCACCTCTCACGCCTCTGCATAGAAGAAAAGACATGGATTTTTTTTCTCCCTTTGACATTTTGTACCGTCCAATCAGGTTCTACCAAGAGACGTGGTCCAACACTCACACAATCAGAAATGTCACACACAGCATATTATCTAGAACCTGTTACTGAACTTGATCTGGGTCATTTGTTCCCCCTTCACATTCTGATTAGGTTAGTTTTCCAGAAGCCAAGAAAAAGGAACTCAAAAGGAGAAGCTCTCTAAGAGTATGGCCTCTCCACCAGTAACCCTGGTTAGAGTAAGTGTTCTGTAATGAATAGATGGTTGCAGGGGCGGACTGGAGATCCGTGCATTCTGGAAAAGTCCAGAACGGCTGTCCAGTCCGTGGCCAATCCACCCAGCTAGTGGCTGTTTGTACATGTTGTCCAGGTTTGGGGCCTCTGTGGGAGAAATTCAAGGGCTTTTTTTAGTCCCAGTCTGCACCTGGATGGATTGATGAATGGATGGTCTCAGAAGGAGGACAAACCTCTTGGGTAGTTCCAGAACATGGCAAAATTTGTATAGATTTGGGGGGGGGGGGGGTACAAAACATGCTGGAACACATACAGTCTCTTTAGAACATAGCGAAACTCAGATGATAGATATAGAACAGAGTGGAACCCATATGAAGCATGATTGGCCATGAACAGGATGATAGATGAGGAACCTATATAGAACACAGCTGGACCTTGTAGAGGAAGGCAGACGTAGAACCTGGTGGTTCCAAGAGCTGGTTACGAGATTCTGCAGGCTGCTGATTATTTCGCACTCTTTCAGAACCCGTCCATAGCTCGCCCTCTCTTGTCCTGATTGACCAAATGAGAAGCTTTGAGCATCTTCACCCACTTGGAAAAGTATGTTTTTAAATGACACTCACCTTCTGAAGGCAAAAAAAACGCAGGACCTTTGAGGGGGGAAAGGGTAAATAAAATTTACCGCCATAATATTACAAATGAACAGGCGAAAGGCGCGCTAATGCGAAAATGATTACCTGGGTATCTGCACAAAACCCAAAATAACAACTCATTGTGTCGGGGTGTGTAAGGAAGGATGAAAGCGACAGTGATGTCTGCGGGCCGCCTGTGTGTGTAATTAATATAAGAGAGGATGATGAGACATGGCTGATGGTGATATCAGTAATCACGGGTCATTATGTGGTGAGCACCGTGATTGTGGAGGTGAATCTGTTCCATGGCTGTAATCTTGGGATGAGGGAGGTGGGAGGACGCGTTTATGGGGTTTATGGGCCATGCTGATGGCTCTGGGAACGTAAGCAAGGCTGTGGGGGAGGGCGTTCAGCTCTCATGTGGACTGAGTGAAACGCATGAGAGGGAAAAGGGTGGATGACATGCTTAAAGGCTCTTTAACCACTTCAGTGGAAGCTCCTCCCTTGTAGCTTCACCTTGCTGGTGCACAGTTTTTGTGTTAGTCAGGGTTGGGGTACCTGATAGCCTAGTGGTTAGGGGGTTGCCGTGCGATCAAAGGGTCATGGGTTGGAGTCCCGGGAATGCTAGTGACTGAGGTACCCTTGAACAGGATACCATCTCATACACTGGTCCCTGGGTGCCACGTAGCAGCCCACTGCTTCACTTGGTGAATCGGTTAAACACAGAGAAAGAATTTCACAGGTGACCATAAAGGGGCCACTTTGCTTTTTAAAAAGCAAAGGTGGCGGTAGCTCAGTGGGTAGGAAACTTGCCCCCAGACCAAGAGGTCATGGGTTTGAATCCTACCTACAGCACCACCATTGGGTTCCTGAGCAAGACCCTTAACCGCAAGTTGCTCCAGAGAGAGACTGCCCCCTGTAGGTAGAGAATGGAAGTCGCTTTGGATAAAAGCGTCTGATAAATGCTATAAATGTAAATGTAAAAAAAGGATTCTTTAAAAAAGTGGCCAGTGAGTGGAAACGCAACGTGTTTCTAATAAAGTGGCCAGTGAATGGAAGCACAACGTAGTGTGTTATAAATGTGTTACCAATAGCACCATCGGAGTGAAGAAAGTCTATAAATGTGCTTCTCAGGTGTCCACATCACCCAAACTGCTTTTGAGCTCCTGAGCCAAACCTGCTGCAGGTGGAGTTGGTGATCTGTGCATCTGATTTGGATGCAGTCTGCAGCCTAAGCCAGGCTGAGCAGTCTCTGCTGAGGTCAGGACATTGAAAAGTGGCTGAGCGCAAAAGCCCCAAGTGTCAGCAAGTGATAAGAAGCCCTCTTGAAGGTGTAGCAGGTTCTGGGGCTGATATGGGAAAGCTGTTTCAGCAGAGCAGAACACAGTTCCTATCTCTCAATCACTGCCTCCTCTGCAGCGCAATCATACTAGCATTGTTCGTGTCATGTTGTGGAAAAAGCTTTTGACAGAATGCGGCGATGAATCATCTGAGCAGCTCTTTCAAAGAGAGAGAGAGAGGGTCTCAGTGTACGGGGTGTAGTGAAAAAGAACAAGGGACGAATAGAAGAAAATACAGTGTACAGTCCTCCTTATAGTCTCTGTGCAGCGGCGAACTGTACACAGGCATTTCTAATAAACTGTAAAAATTCCGACGTCAAAACAAACAGAAAAAGTCAGAGGCTCAGACCTGTGTGCACCAATTGCAATTTGTTTGCTGGGGTGTTTGATAGGAGATTGCTATGGTCTTCCAGGTGTGTGCTAAGGTGTTGACAGGTGGCTGCTGTGGTATTCTGCATAGTTGCTATTGTGCTGCAATTCCAGCTGCTTGCTAGGTTGTTAAACAGCTGTTGGGTGGTTGCTAGGCTGTTGCTAGTGTATTCTCACAAGTGGGCAACGTGGCATTCTGTTGGTTGGCATTGCTTGAGTGTAAGGTGGACCTCCAAACAGACATAATAAATAATAAAGGACAGCAAATGTAAACATTTCTGATGTCAAAACAGAAAAAGTTCAGAAGCTCAACCCTGCATGCCCCTGTTGCTAAGCAGCTGCCATGGCAGTCCAGGTGTTTGCTTGGGTATCTGACTGCTGTGGTATTCCAAGTAGTGACTATTGTGCTGCTGTTCCAGCTGCCTGCTAGGTTGTTGATGAATGGCTGTTGGTTTGCTAGGCTGTTGCTAGCGTATTCCTGTGTGGTTGCCATGGCATTTCAAGCCATATACACATATATGCATAGTAAAAACATAACAACATTCATCCAGAATCATGCTGAAACATGAAGAACAAACACCAAAAGACTACCCGAGGGCAGGCAGGACAACAAAAGGAGAGAGTGCACAATACAATAATACAGGATGAGACAACATACAGCGCAGCTGACAAAAGCAGGTGTTGCTAAGCGTTTTTTCAGTGGCATTCAAAGTGTCATTTTGTGGCTAATTAGTGCTGCTGCTGTGGAGGCCATCTCAGACTGTTACTTGGGTGGTGCTAGGCCATTGTTATGCCATGCCAGGTGGGATATGTGTGTGCTTAGCATGTGTATTAGAAACCGTGATGTCGTTTACTGTCAGTTTTGTGTCATTGTAGGAAGTCGGATCGGGATGGAAGTACCTGCACATGCAACCCATTTGGACACTTTTCTGTCAGTAGAATAACAGTGAATTAATACTAGCTTAAGGGTTAAACATGCCAGCTGCTTACCACCCTCACTATCACTAGGATAGCCATCAAGGGGTTTACTGTTAGTAATATAGGCCATGTACAGCGTCGGCCCCATCGCTGCTCTGAAGCCGTGTCTGTAGGCGGAGACAGAGCCTGTACCTGCTGCCGCCCGACTCACCTCCACATGCACCAACGCCAGACATAACAAGGCACGTTGACTGACGGCCCTCAGAGCTTCCTACGCCCCTCCCTCTCCCAGCCCCGAGCCAACATCTCCTGTTAATTACCAAACTAATTTCTCCGTAACATGGATTTTTAAACAAACACAAAATGTTCAACACGGCCTGATCGACGCCTCTGTGCTTTCTTTAATAGAATGCGATGCATAGTGAGGGCCTTGCCTTGCCAAGCGCCTGGGGGCCATGATTTTTTCCCCCCTTTTTTTTCCCCCTTTTTTTCTTTTTTTTTAGGATGTCTGAGCAATTATGCACTTTATTCTCGGGCTATAAAACCTAAATCCATTGTACGGGGGGAGTTTGGCGCGTGATGATTAATGGGGCTTTGGAGTGAGCGGAGCAGGCTAGTAAAAGCATGCGCGCCGCACATAAACAGGATGCGAGTCCAGCTGGAGGGCCGCGTTTGCATAGCGCTTTGTGATCTGATATGTATACATATTTCACATCTATTCAGCAGCCTAATCTTGCGGATTCTGTTTGCGGAGCTTATGCAAACTCCTCACGGAGCCCTAAAGAGGAATGCCCGATAATGGCCGTGGCTTCCGAAACAGTTCTTTGTTACTGAGCAGAATGCTTGTGGCTGCTGCTTCGGCCAGGGCGTGTTTTCTCCTGATGTCTTTTCCTGAATCAATCTCTTAGTTGCCTTTTTTGTGTGTGTGTGTGTGTGTGTGTGTGTGTATCGGGGGGGCATGGGGGGTGGGAGCATAAAGGCCAATGGCGGCAGCATGAAGAAGGAGAACCGCCTCGTCTGGGCCGGTCACGGGGGGCCGACACCTGGGCAAACACAGCAGAGAAACTCATCTGTCATCGGCCTCTGCGAGGCAAGGCAGGCCAAACGCCGCGGCTGCTTTTGTTGAGCCTCCACAAAAGGAGAGTGTATGATTTAATTTAACACTTCGCGCTCAAGCACGGTCTTGTGCTTTTTGGAACAGCCAGGATTTGCAGTGCCGTTTTCGCTTTGAGACGTATTCCAGTTAAGCACGTATCCCATATCTATTCTGTTGCATCTATATTAGAGGATTTGGTTTTTAAGGAGCGAGACATGGACACTTTTTGTCACATTTCATGCCATTGGCAATGCTTGAGAAGTGTCCACAGAAAGCTGCACTTGTTTTTGGAGCTCATCTATATGTTTGATTTGTCTCTGCAGGCTGGTTTAGATTGGATTCATCGTTACGCTCTTCCCTGATCTCTTCTGTCGCGTCCCGTCTGAAGTGTCCTTCCTGAACCGTGATAGTCGCGAGCCCTTCCCCTCCTTCATTCCTCCACTTCAAACGCGGGACGCTCCTCAATTAGAGATTAGCCTGGCAAGGCTGTGGATTAGTTAAATGGCTGAGGACGATGACATGTTTGCGTTCTTCACGTTCAGCCTTTGTGACGCATAATTGAGGGCTGAGAAGGAAGCTTGCATGGCTCTGGGATTGGGGGGGGGGTGTGGGGGGGTAGACGACATTTAGGCCCAGATTCCATTGGTGAGCTCAGACTTAAGTGCTACAATAACAACAAAAAAAACCTCCCAGCATTAACGAAAGGGCTAACATGCTAACACTCCTCAGCCTAAGTCTTGAAAAAAATAGTAGTGTGTTCACAAACTGCATTCCATCATGTCCTGGTGGGATGGCACTGGACAGGCGATCAGTAAAGTAGCCTGAAGTCCTGGAAGTCATAAAAAGTAAGCTAGCATGTCCTCATCGCATCAGGATAAAGGACTTGCTGCACTATCTAAATGTTCCTTTGAATATCTGTTACCCGAAAAGCAGGTAACCGCATAGGCAGAGACTGAATCCATGCTAAATTCACGTTAGCAGCCACAACTTTCTGATCTTCTGTTATTCAGGTGGTGCCTTTTACAACAGACATTGTCCCGATGCAGTCATCCAGAAATACAGGTGCAGTCTCCAAAGGATACAAACTGTCAGGACAAGCTCCTTAATAGCTTGAGGAAGAACATAATAATAGGAACCAAGACTCCGAAGGAAAATCTACCTAAGAAGAAGAACCACTCAGAGGAAAGAGTCAAATGGGAAAAACTCCCTAAAGCTATTAAGAAGAACCCCTGAGGAACCAAGACTCAAAAAGAGAACCTTGCTGAGAGTATTTATGAACACACCTAAGGCAGGACCAAGACTGAAAAGGAAAAACTCTCTAAGAGCTGGGGTACAACCACTGAGATGAACCTTAAGAGCATGACGAAGAACTGCTCGGAGAAAGCAAAACTGAAATGGAGAAACTCTCTAACAATGTGAGGAAGAACAACTAAGAGGAACCAAGAAAGGAGGAGGAGGAAATACAAAGGAACCAAGGCAAAGGGGAACTCATTCTCCTCTTGGCAGCTTTGCATAGAGCAGCTAGGGTCCAGGTAGGACAAGTTTGCTTCCAGAATCAGATTAGTGTCAGAACAAGCATGTGAGACTCGGCTGTCCATGAATATGATTACAGATCATGACACGATGGGCCATTCATTAAACTCTCCACAGGGAACCTGTCCGCTTGCAGCATCTGCACATACACCGGCTATGCATGCCTAGAGGACAAGCTTGCCATTTCCATGGCAACGCACTTTAAGGAAGCGAGCAGCCGTGATTGCCGCCGATTGGACCGCAGAACCGCTGTGTGTGGACAAAAGGAGCTCGGACTAAGCCGGTCAGTAATCCAGATATGGCTGCAATGCGACGGGAGTGCGGGGGGCAATGAGGGCAGCGCTTATTCACTCGCAATGGCCTGTTAGCCTAATTTACTGTCAATGTTATCTTATCCCAGGCGCAGCAGGGCCGTGGCTGGGCAGTGATTATATAGGAGGGTACACAAGTGACTTCAGGAGGCCTCATTGCTCAACAGTTTGAGCAGGACGCTGATTTATAATCCCCTCAGCAGGATCTCCCTGAAGCTGCCCAATCCCATAACTAGTGCTAAAAATTTGTATCAGTGCTGTGTCAAGATACACACACACACACACACACACACACACACACACACACAAACAAACAAACACATATCGCAGTAAACTACAGAACACACTGCTGCTCTATATGCAGTTGCTTAGGGACCCCAAGGGGACCTAGGAGTGTGTGTTTCTTCACCAAAACTCATGTCATTTTTAACGGTTTATTTATTGGCAACATCGTTGTTTAAGGATTGTCCCGCTTGTCTATCGTGAACTGTAATTCTGTCTATAATTCACTCAGCTTTTCTGAGGGAAGCCCCCAATTGGGATCTCTCCTGGGGCCCCACAAAACACGAGGGAGTGTTGTAGTGTAGCAGTGCTGAGGGATGTTGATTGGGGCGAGACGGGATGACATCTCCACTCGTGGGGATTAGACGAGTAAATCCAGCTGATAATGAAATCAAAGGCCGAGTGGCTCCGCCACAATAGACGTGTGAATTGCCCGATCTTTTTAGGAATTTCTTTCAGGAATGTTGCAGTGTAGAGGAGTCTGGGATTACCAGCATGGAGACCTTTTCTCAGCACAGCTCCACTCGTCACCCCCATCCTCCCCGCCCCCTCAAACCAATAACCTCCTATTCCAGAAAGAGAAAGGGGCTGTTTGGAGTGATCTGCCCACTAATCCGTTGGCACTTATTGTCACCATCGAGAATTATTTCACTCTTGGGGCGGTATGTGTGTGTGGTGGTGGTGGTGGTGGGGGGTACAGATTAATCCAGTTATTACATCATAATTAGCTCATTTTCACTGAACGGTGAAGCACATTTTCAGGACGCTTCCCATTTTCCTTCACTGGCACTTTGTCAGTACAAATCTCGTTTTTGAGAGATATGCTTGTACCCATATACTCATACTTACGCTTACTTGAACTCCCGCATGTATTCTCATGTTTACTTGTTTTCGTCTACTTCCTATTATCTGTACTGATAGACTCACTTGTACTTGTTTTCACACCTGTGCTCACACACTTACTTTTACCCATACTTGTGCTCTTACTCTCTTTTGTACTCGCATTCTAATTTGTAGTCATACACTAATTTTGTACTTTTTGTACTCACCCACTTGTAATCCTGCTCTGGCTTGTATTCGTACCCCTGTTTGCACAAACATTTCCATGCACTCTTACTCCTGCTTGTACTTATGCTCCTGTTCATACTTGTACTTTCACTTGTATTGGTACCTATGCTCCTACTTGCTGTGTGCAGTCTGGGTAAAGATAATAAAAGGGAATCAATACGAATGAGTTAAACACTGACAGGACACTGAGGGCGTTTTAGTGCTTCACTGGACAGTTGCGGATCCAGTTTGGACCGACCAGAGTTGGTAAAAGGTATAAAAAAATGAGGATTAACGTCCCACCTGTTGTGCGTCTGTATACTGTGTGACTATAAAACACCCCATTCTTAATTTTCATTAAACTCTCCTATTAATCCGGCAGCCCTTTGGTGCTCTCTTGTCTACTTATTTTAATGGTAAAAGGAACTCGATGTTCACTGATCTCCAAGCTCGGCCAGCGCAGAACGCACCGGAGCCGCTTCGCACAGCTTAAAAGATTAATTTTAACTCCAAATACAAACGTGCACAACCCTTTAAGGAATTTCAGGAGAGTTCACAGAGTTTCTCCTGATCCAAACACACAGCGCTAAAAATCTGGAATCATTCAGTATAATATTTTCAATAATTATCTTATTGGATTATCTTATTGGATACTAAAATTACATTTTTGCATGTCTTGCTCAATATTTCAACGCATTTTAGATATTATAAACTGTAGATTCGATGAAGTAGTAATCTATTTACAATCATTTTGTTTATCCGCCTTGACAAAGGCCTTCTTGATGTTAATTTTAGTAGAATTTCATTCTGGACATTCATTTTAAGAGAACTTCATTCTGGATGTTTATTATAGTAGAGCTTCATTCTGGATGTTATTATAGAAGAGCTTCATTCTGGATGTTTATTATAGAAGAGTTTCTTTCTGAATGTTTATTATAGTAGAGCTTCATTCTGGATGTTAATTATAGTAGAGTTTCTTTCTGGATGTTTATTATAGAAGAGCTTCTTTCTGGATGTTTATTATAGAAGAGCTTCTTTCTGGATGTTTATTATAGTAGAGCTTCATTCTGGATGTTAATTATAGTAGAGTTTCTTTCTGGATGTTTATTATAGAAGACTTTCTTTCTGGATGTTTATTATAGAAAAGTTTCTTTCTGGATGTTTATTATAGAAGAGTTTCTTTCTGGATGTTATTATAGAAGAGTTTCTTTCTGGATGTTTATTATAGAAGAGTTTCTTTCTGAGTGACCTTTCTCTCTGTAGATCAAAATGTGATTGGCTGATTCCTCTTCCTGTAAAATCACCTTAATTTGCTAAAGGTCCTGAAGGTCCCTACTGCTCTACCCTGATCTCTGAACTACAGGAGCCCAGAAACTGCACTTCTATCCTAGAGTTTTGACCTTCAGCTCCTTGTGTCTTCGTGAAACTCAGACCTAAGCCGTTTTCGACTGCACTGAATATGATCTTTTCCGGTTGATTTGTTGCTCTTTTTGTTTGTGGTTGTTTCCTTTCACTGTGTACTGGTTAAAATGACAATGAACCTACTTGTTGAAAGGTCACTGTGGTCATGCTCCGTACGTGTGCTTTGGACACGTATGCCCAGGTCATAGCGTCCAAAGTGCCATTCTGTGTTCCTCTTTCAGTTTTGGATTTCTCTGCACCTGTCGGGGGCGACGGGAAGAAGGTTGGAGTGCAGTGTTTAGGCCGCACCTGGAACGAGGTGATTCATGGTAAACAGCCAGGTGTAACTGCGTGTGTATAGAGGAGAGAGGTTCCAAAGGTCCTTTGGGCCATTGTAACACCATTGTATGACCATTGATTCCCTCCTTCATAGCTGTATTATGTGCAAACATGTTCTCAGACCACTACCCTGCCCTGCATTAGTCTGACAGGTCCTTACACAAACCTCAGCACTGTTTGGTCTGGGGAGGAGGGGTGAAGCCTTTTCACCGCCGGACGTCTGTAACGTTTATGACTGAATTGCTCAGGATAAGAAATCTTAGTGTGAATGAGACTCACGTGTTTCCCTCGTATCTACACATTCAACTGCACACAAGGGGAAAAGGGATTAGTCGCACTTAGGGATTATTTCGGCTGTCTGTTTTATAGCATTGGATTAATATAATTTAGAATTACATGATGTTTTATATACTGTCTAACAAGATTAATATAATTTGTTAGACATCATGGGATTCATATAAACTAGTATATAATACACTGTACTGTACACCATATACTTATAGCACACGCGTAATATGATCTGGACTTATTTCTACAGTTTGTTTTATACTTACAGGATTTATATCATCTGGAGTTATTCCCACTGATTCTTTTATAGTACAGGAATAATATAACCTGGGATTTTTTCTGTATTTTGTTTTATAGCATGGGATTAATATAATTTGGGTTTATGCACAGTATCATATACTGTCTTTTTTTAGTGAACATGATTCATATGACCTGGGATTATTTCAAATGTCTGTTTTATAGTACAGAATTAATTTAACCTGGGATTCTTTAAGATTTGATAGAATTGATTGCATGGGATTAATATAATGTGGGACGCTGTATTATATACTGCATTATATAGTGTCTGTTTTACAGCACAAGCTCAATATGATCTGGAATTATTTCTGGATATTGTTGTACAGCATGGCATTAATGTAGCCTGGAATTATGTCACCTGTGTTTTATAGCACGGGATTCATGTAATCTGGGTTTATTTCAACAGTCTAATTTAAAGCATGGGATTAATACAACCTGGGAATATTCCTACTGTCTGTAACCTGTGGCTCTTGTTATAGCCTGGGATTAATTTAATCTGTGATCATTTACTATCCGTCCTATTGGATGACATTAATGGAACCTGGAACATTTTGCATTAATATAACCTGGGATTGTTTTTCAGGTCTATTTTATGGATTTGTATAGTTCGGGATTGTTCCTACAGTCCGTTTTGTAGCACTGAATAAACACAACCTGGGGCCATTGTCACAGTCAGGCCAGTGGCGGGTTAATGCCACTGCTTTTAAGTTGCCTTATCTGTTCTGTTTGTCCAGGTTTTATTTTGATGGGTTTTCTTGGTTAGTGCTTGTGTCACGTGTTCTTGTGTTTCACCTGTTTTGTGTTTAGTTCCTGATTATCCTTTGTATTTAAGTCTTTTGAGTTTTGTGTGCCACTCACTATGAGTCCATCACCTCAGTTAGAGCACCCCATGTTGCATGTAGTGTATCCTGTTGCGTGTTTTAAGCCTAGTTCCTGGTGGCCCGCGTGCCAGTTTCTGATTGTTCTGTTTCTGCTAATAAAGACACGTCAGTGTGGATCTCTCCGCCTGTGCTCGGAGGAAGCACACGTCCGAGGGGGACTAGCCCGCCCGGATGTGACAGCCATTGTTTGTTTGATAGCAGTGGTGCTGGTGCTGCAGCAAGAACACATCACTGTAATCTTTATGACATGGTGCGATGGACATCACTGCACCTTAGAAGAAAATCTCACTGCCTAGTATTTATTGCGAAGGCTTTAATGGGTAAACTGCCTCAGTACATGTGCAATCTACTGACACTTCACACTAACACTTACAGTATACAACTCCTTCTTCATTCTCCAATAACACGGACACAGTTAGGCAAAACCGGGTTCTTTTCATATGCACCGCAAGAGTGGAATTAATTACAAAATATCTTAAATTTGGACTCCCTACCCTCTCTAATTGTTTTCAAAAATCTTTTTTTTTATACAACAATGTCATTGTTCATAATTTTTTAGTCCATATATCCATACAGTTTATTTTATGCATTTATTTTATTTTATTTTATTTATTTATTTTATTTATTAATTTTTGTATGTCTATATTTGTTAACATTGCATGTGTATATACTGTATGCTGAAATTTTCCAACTTAATTGCTGCCACCTTGGCCAGGACTCCCTGGAAGAAGAGATAATGTATCTCAATGAGACATTCCTGGTAAAATAAAATAATAAAAAAAATAGTAAAAAAAAGAAGATTAACCTTCAGAGTTATTGGGGTTATTTCTGTTGTCCTTGATATTGCATGGGATTAATATAATCTGTGATCATTTTTACTGTCTGTTTTTTTGTATGGGTTCAATAAAACCTTATTATTTCCACACTTTGTTTCAAAGTATGAGTTTGATATAATCTGGGATTGTTTCTACAGTTCTACAGTCTTTTATAATATAGAATTAGTTAAATTAAACAATCCAGAATCATTACTGACATTATTCGGAGAGGACTAAAACCCCCCGTGACTCCATCCAGAGACCATCCCGCCTGAACAGCATTTTTAAAACTGTTTCCGGATCATCTCAGAGATCTTTCTTCTATGGGATCCAAGAGCTTCTTATTATAGTCTCTACTATACGGTCAGTTCGCTACACTGAGGGACTGAGATGGAGGTGCCATGGGGCTGCACTGCAGGGCTGACGGAATTGATTTATCTCTGATTGTAGGTCCACCCATGTCTAGAGCTCAAGGAACTGCTCATAAAAGGATTGGCCCTTCCCCAAATAACAATTAACTCCCTTTTGTTCACGCGCAGACACAAACAGTCATACACAGTATACAAAACACACCACAGCAGACCACAAAGAGCTGATGAACACCCTTCTTGGATCTTGAGGTGGATGGTTCAAAGTCTTGTCCACGGGAACAAGGTGTTACTTCATCCCAGCCCAGCCTGTAGAGGTATCAAACATCTCTCTGTGGACAACAAAGGGAGTTCTCCAGCAGGACTAACGTCTAATCTAGTACCACCATTTATTAATCAGTCTCTGCTCTTTTTCCTGTGATAGGGGAGACGAGGATGCTGTGCGGCTAAATGCCATGCTTACCGTAACGAGCAGGTGGGACCTCAACCTGCCCTTCAGTTCCACACCTGCTGAAGCTCCTTGCAGATCTGCAGAGCAATAAAACTGACTCAGCAATCTGAAAGGCACCCTTCAGCCTGAAACGACTCCTACGGTTCTTCAGTGGTTCTTCGCTGATCGGTCACTTTATTACAAACGCCTCTGTTTTTATCTCCAAAATGCTGGTATACGGCTAGAGACTGTAGCCACGCAGGTCCACAGCTGGCAGCACAAGGTGGGTGTTTCTAATAAAGTGGCCAGTGAGTGTAACTGCAGTGATTGTGCGGTAAATTACCCGAGTATCAACATGCATGACAAGCCTCCGTTGTTAAGCCACGTTTATTCACCGAGTGTGAAAGAAACATGTGTGTGCACATTTTCATGGTGATTTGTTAAATGGTGGGTGTAATCGCATCCCTCACAGGGGGGAAAGGGGGAGAGGGAGAGGGAGAGCAAGGAAGAGGGCGAGGGAGAGAGAGAGGCAAAGAATGAAAGAGAGACAGAGAGAGAGAGACAGAGAGAGGGAGGGTGAGAGAGAGAAAGAGAGAAGGGGCTAGAGAAACAGAGAAAGAGAGAGTGAGAGAAGGA
>JBBPDB010101208.1:0-23507 GCA_037974465.1 Brachypetersius altus
CTCTCTCTCTCTCTCTCTCTCTCTCTCTCTCTCTCTCTCTCTCTCTCTCTCTCGCTCTCGCTCTCGCTCTCGCTCTCTCTCTCTCTCAGGTTGGGAGCAGGACCTTCATGTGCAGTGAGAGGAGCTGCAGGGCAATAACCAAAGTGTTTTATATTCTATGGTGCATGAACTAATGCACTTAGTCACTGTTGTACCACAATGTATATTTTTAGAAATGTCAGGTTTAATATTTCCTGCTGGTACCTTAACAAGATTTGACGTTCGTCACAGGTGCTAACTAAGCTGAACTGAGCCCACATGAACAGCTTAAAACATGTTTAACATGACCATGCACTTTTTTGTGTGTTTGTATGTTTAAAATATGGTCAACAGCTTTACTACAGATCTATTTTCTTGCCATGTTTACCTCCCTCCTGCACCTAGCATGCTGCCCCTCACCCTTACCCAGTGCTCTAGACAAACTGGAATCCAATGACAAATTAGATTTAAAGAATGACTATACAGCTGTCACACTTCCATCAAAACACTGTATCATCCTTGGGGTTGCAATAAAAATCCTAGTTCCTCATTGGCCAAGACGACCCTGTTTTGAATGATGTAAACAGGTGTGTGTTGATTATAAAGCCGGTTTGTTTTATATGATACGTTTTCAGATGTTTCCTGCCTCTGGGCTTATTGATTCTTATTTGTCATAACTTCAAACGTCTAACCTGAGCAATAGCTCCTCCAGCCTCCTTTGTTTTTGTAGCAGAACACTGACTCCCCCCCCCCCGTTTAAATGATTTACTATGTGAACATTTTTACATTTCAGAGCTTTCTGTCCACTTACTTAAATATGGGCCGTATATCGAATAAGTTGCAAAACCAGATGATATCTATCTATTCACCCAGAAAAAGCTATCTAAATGAGCTTTTTCTGTAGATATGGGCACTTTAAGCTTACGAATCCTATCCTAGCTCACTTTTGAGAAGCCGGTGTTACTGAGAATCCGACTATTCCTGATGAAACAGTGTAACATGCCCACTTTAGCTAATCTAAAGTGAAGTTAGCTAGCTTGGTAAGATAATGCTTTATATTATATATTTTCAGATTCTGGGCTTATTTGTTCTTTTTCGTTTGAGTAACTAACTAAAGGAGACCAGACGGATTTCTCTGCATGTTTCAATGATCTCAACCCGGTTACATGTCCGGTTACACCATGCTTTTATTATTGCTAGTCATCTGCAACTTTAGAGGTTTAATCCCATCCACACACATCATTATAGTGCAGAACTGTATCGCGGTGTGTATGAATCCCGGTGTAAACGGCACGGCCCTCTTAGGCTGCTGCGCAGCAGGGCCCATGTCTACTGCAATTAAAGAGTAATCGTGTGATGGGCAGGCAGGAGCACCAGGGGAGCATTGGCAGTCCACTGAGCCCAGGGCACCAATCCAAGGTTTTGCTTTGAGAGCTTGTGACAGCACTGGCCCACATAGCAGATCTGAGGCCATCACTCTAGATAATGCTCTGCGGGGGCATCAGCAGGGGAGGGGAGTCATACCCCAGCTGGCTATAGGCTTACACACAGGGAGTCAGGTCTCTCCAAACTTAGTCTCATTACATATCAAACTGTGGCGAGGTATGAAGAGGAGGGCACAGTGCGGTGGTGGCGGTAGGGGCATGTAATCTAGTGGTTGCGGGTGGGTAATCCGAGGGGCATATTAGGGATGTGCTCCCTCTCGCAGTGCTGGAAAGTAGTGATTTTGTTCTGACAAACTACGACATTAAAATATAAGATAAATAATGAAAGAAAGCAAGAAAATAATCACACAGTATTTGTGATGTATTTTTATAAAAAATAAAAGGCATAGTGAGCTGGGGATTTGGGGAAAAGATGCAAATAAATAAACAAATAAATAAAAAAACACATTTGTTGAGACATCGGTTTACATTAGAAGTCATAACTTCAAATGTCTAACAATAGCAATAGCTCCTCCAGCCTCCTTTGTTTTTTGTAATTTAAACTTAAATTGTAGAAAACTGAATCACCCCCCCAATTTAAATGATTTATGTGAACATTGTTACATTTCAGAGCTTGCTGACCACTTACCTATAAATATGGGCCTTATATCAACAAAGTTGCAAAACCAGATGATATCTATCTATTCGTCCTACAGCAGATTATCAGATTATTATGAAATTTAAAAAATGAGCTTTTTATATTGATATGGGCACTTTAAGTTCATGAATCCTTTCCTACCTCACTATTGAGAAGCCGGTGTTATTGAGATTCCGACTATTCCAGGTGAAACACTGTAACATGTCCACTTTAGCTAATCTAAAGTAAGGTTAGCTAGCTCAGTAAGCTAATGCTAATGGTGTTGACATTTACGTTACAGGTTCTGTTTCTTCCTCGATCATAAATTCACACTCACACTCCCTTGTGAGCACAAGTGTGTGTATGTGTATGTGATCACAGGACCCAAAAGAGCAAATCTAGGACACTTGCAGGTTGTTTGTGCGTGTGTGTGGACAAGCCATCAGCCCACCTCTCTAATCCAGGCGCAGACAGGGGGGCTCAGACACTCCTCCTGCAGGGAGAGGTCAAAGGGGGAGGGCGAAGTCCTGATGTCCCTGAGCCATGCTATTCCTCTTAGAGCACATAGCGCTGACAAAACCAAGATAAGGCCACGCACAGGGCAGTGGGCACTCCATCATAAAGATGAGCCTCAGCATTGCAGAGAGGATGAGGTATGGAAGGGGGCTGGGTCAGTATACCCTGAGGTCCTTCTGCGCCCACTAAACCCCTGCTTTTATGGCCATGCTGTGACCAGGGAGGAAGAGGAGGATGAAGGTGATGGTTAGAGGAAGGGGGAAGAGAGGACGAAAAAAAAATAAGAAGGCGATATCTGGACACATCCAGAAGGGACAGCTCAGGGAGTGGAGAAAAAAGTATTGATGAAAGGATTAGCCGCCTCACTGCCCAGTGAGGGACAGCAGAAACAATTCCTGAATTCTCCAGAGCCGCAGAGAGCCCCTTTTCTGTTGGTCATTACAGCTAGTCTTATCGTTCTTGCTTTGAACCTGATTGAAAGAAACACCGCTGTCTGTTGCATACAGCAGAAGGAAGCCTAATCTGCCAGATTACCTAGGGATGTGCATATATTCTCCTTTCACTCTCTCTGATCTGTCAGCCATTCCATGATACCCCAAAGAGCATGTGCTCGATTTCATCACCGTGGTTTTCTCCACTTTTTTTTTTCCTCAGTAATTGTGTTTTTCTTTGGCTGGGTCATCTAAAATGTCTAGCAATAAGGAGCTTATGCTGGCACCCACGAAACCAGCCTCTGAACTACCTGATTCAATCCATTTATCTAATAGAAATAGGTGGATGGATGAGGTAACTGAAGTGAAACAAGGCATAAGCGCTCATTCAGAAAGCTGCTTAGACCTCAGACTTGCTCAGACAAGTGAAGGGAAAAAAAGGTGATCTCAGTAATGGCCTTCACCAGCAGATGGACTCATTTGTGGACTCAATTGCTGCTAGATTCTAGGCCCGCTTGCATTAGACTTGGCCCAGGCTGCCGATGTGCTGCACTGAGTTAGCTTCCAGGTCGGCTGTGCAAGCTCCGCCGTCCAGCTGCTCCTGGTTTCGCAGTCCAAATCAGGATTAGACTCAGTCAACATCAAGCGCCTTACCAAGCAGCCTCAAAAAACACAGCAGGTTTGGGAAAAACGTGTTTCTGTGAAAGCAATTATTGATTCAAAAGTTTAGATGTGTTTAAATATTGCGTTTTTTAGGTCTACACTGATGTCAATGTAACTAATTGTTAACGAGAAATGTGCAAATGTAGGTATCAAAGCTAAAAGCAGTGGTAACAGCCCATCATGGGAAGAATTTCGTCATTGGTCGCCCTGAACTAGAGCTGGGAAGGGAATGGTTCTCCAGAAAAAAGAGCAGCAAAACTACATAAACCCCCTGAAAACAGCAGTGATGGATAAACAGTTTGGAAACAGGAAAGAGCCGTGATCTTTTCAGAATGTGCTCTCATTTGATTGTGTTTCTAACTGGAACTTTATTATTTATCATTTGTAAGTGACAATATCCTTCAAAAAAATTCAGATATTTTCAAGGTCACATGGAAAGTTACGCGATTTCCATGTTATCCTACTCATCAAGAAACAACTGTAGCGCAAAGCGATCAAGTTGTCTACTTTCTACATGGTAGCTTATAAGTACTTGTTAGTAAATCACAGAAACTAATTAAAGTTTAATGAAATACCCTGAATTGCTCCGTCTGTTGCTTGGAGCTTTGATTCCCAGTCATATGGTATTAATGATGTTTTCCTGGTCTTTGCAGCATCAAAGCTGTTACAGCTTAAAGTCCATTTGTGGGAAAAAGGGGGAATGGGAATCGAAGCTTCAGCTGAACAATGTCCTTTATTAAAGGTGCACAGTAAGCAGACTTGTGACACCCATTAGCCACTACTGAAGCTGAATTGACCCACCAGGTTCAATGGGTTGTCCCTTCCCCCTATACAATGTAAGGAGGGGACTGTCACTACAGGCACTTTCCCATAGGTATACAGGAACCGCGCTGTACTTAAACTGTACTGCTGTGATTTTCCAGTATATCTCAATCCTGACACATCTCCACACAGTTCATGGCAGGTCATTATTCCAAAGAGATTTGTATCAATGGAAAGATTTTTTCTGTCAGAGCCACTTTTGTCATTCTGGTCTTTTATTATTTATAGTCTTCTTTGAGTTTTTTAAATGTTCTCCGCATTATTTAGCCATGAAATAAAAACCTAACCCAGATAACTTGTTGCCGACGCCCTGGTTCACCTTTGCGTTTTTCACAGGTTTTAAACTTTTTCACAGGTTTTAAAAAATTAATTCTTAGCCCAAACAGACAATGGTGCTTGTATTTAAACGCCCCAGTCGTTAGTTTGTTTTTGTGCAGACAGTTAATAACAATGGTCTCTTTCCATGTTGTGATGACATTTCGACCAATCAGAAAGCAGTGGTACGGCTGTGTCCTGCTTTTGGCCCTGCCGTCAAGCAACATGGGTACAGGTCGCTTTATCTGTAATGGAAAAATATCCATTCATGCTACGTTGCAGCTCCTTCTGCCAGTGGAAAAGCACCATATGTAATGTTCCTAACAGCAGGATCGTACATTTCCCTGCTGGGGTGACTGAGGGCAGGCAATCTGTGCGCTCTGGAAAAGTCCAGAATGGTTGTCCAGTGCACGGCCTTCGGGCTGAGATGCACATACCCAAACAACAACCCCCAACCTTAGCGGTCGGCCTGTAATTCTCCCAGAGAACTATGCCCTACCCCCCCTGAACTATGGCCATGATGCCAACCCATGCACAACACATGTCACACCCCCGCACCACACCTGAGCTGGTAAAGAAAGTCCAGGGCTGTTTATTGCCCCTGTCTGAGTGGGTTTCTGCTGGAATCTCCTGTTTTCTCCCACAGTCATGCACATCAGATAAACTGGAAATGCTAAATTGCCCCTAATGAGTGTGTTTGTCTGTGTGTCTGCCCTGTGATGAACTGGCATCCTGTCCAGGGTGTTTCCCTGCTTTTTGTCTTATGACCACTGGGATACACTCCAGTACCCTCATGATCCTGGTTAAGGATAACAAATGACTGACAAAGTATTTTGAAACCTGAATATGGCCCGTACTTTTCTCTGTCTTTAAAGATAATTGTCAAGGGGATTGCTCTTGCTCTTATCCAGATCACAATCACTAGTATCACAATCACTAGTTACAGGCACGGTCCTGTTAGAGCAACCTAGGGTTAAATGTCCTGCTCAAGGACACCATGGTAGAAAGTGGGGGTTTGAACATGCAACTTTGTGGTCATTGGGTTCACAGGCAAGCATTTTACCCACTAGGCCACAACCACCCGTCGTCCTGTAAGTCACAGTCATGTAAGTCTACATGGTCAGAAACCATTTAGGTAAATCAATTTGAGATTATGTAACGTCCTTAAGGTTATGTTATGATTTAGGCCTGCAGTTTGCCCAGTTCTAAGCTTCCATTATCTCTTAGTTGTATTGGCCTTGTAGCTCCAGCACAAAACATATTCAGCTCAGAACAGTTGTCTGATTGGCCACATAAAGAGGAATTGGAAAATGTATTGGGTGAACTTGATTAAAACATATTCCTTCCCATGCAAGCCTCTCAGAGGAAGGAAGAAAGTAAAGTTTTCTGGATGGTGGTGAGGAAAAGAGCGGGGCATGGAGTTAAACTCCTGCTGCTATGTGGTGTATCTGCAGCCGGCAGATTGTTAGCGGAGACTCGGTGTGTCTGTCAGGTTCGCAGTCGTCCCGTTGTCTCTCCAGACCTCGTGTCCTCACACTCCCGGAGGATGACTCATCGCTTGGCTCTCACCACCAGACGAGACTGGCAGGGAAGAGGCCGTCTGCACCCCAGACATGTGCCACCGCGTCTGGCCCTCTCTTCCACACCGCCAGGCAGGGACAAGCTCCACTGAGCAAAGCCATTTTCCCTTCATCCAAAAGATAAAGAGAGGGGGGCACTTTTTTTCTCTCTTCTCCGCTGATACAGCAGTATTCCCTCTCTCTTTCCCTCTCTCTCTCTTTTAGGTCTCCACACGCAGAAAGAAAATTTTCTCTTTCCACTAGGGTTTTGACACATAGGTCTCTGATGCAATGCACGCCTAACAAAGCACATGAGGGCGCAGTCAGAGTCGGAGTGTGCGAGGAGCGGGAGGTCCTGAGAGATAATGATAGAGCGCTTCGATGTGAGGCCGTGGAGAGGAAGGGGGCATCTCTACAGCAGGGAAATGATATTTTCAGATGTGAAGGGAAAGCGAAGGGTACAGTGAGGTCATATTGGACCCCGTGGGGAAGACAAATGCTTCCTTTCACAGCGAGCAGGATCTCCTCCGTCTGACTCTTTGGGAGAATTTCCAAACGCTTTTCGTTTTTCTAAGGAAGATGTATACACAGACTAGCGTTCCACCAGTCTTATTAATGCCACTATTTCATCTCATAGCTGTATATGCTGTTCCAGAAAAGCTAGGAACATATTACAGCATGCTTTGAGTGATCGTAAAGAGTCCTGACATATATTTGTCACTGTTTGCCATCCCACAGAAACACACCGGCCAGGCTGCTGCTGATTCCCACTGTCAGTGATGTGCTTATGACAACCAGAAGGTGTTTACTCTTGCAAAACTGATCCCACAGATATCTAAATAAAATTGGCTGATTCCACAACATGCCTTGAGTCCAAGCCTGGATGAGTCAGAACAGTTTTAGTGAGAGAGAGAGAGAGAGAGAGAGAGGCAGATAGATAGACAGATAGACAGGATGGCATATATACAGAGTTATGTTCACTCTCCAGTTTCTGAAAAACATTAGAGTTGTTTTAAACAGACATCAGTTCGGTGAAAATGGTCCAAGCTGGTGTCCAGCCAACAGTAATGTGTTCAGTAAATATATTGAGTTGAACCATGTTCTCCATCCACTAATCTGGCCGTGATCCAATCAAAACCTCTTGCTTCTCATCTAAATTTGACCAGATTCAACAGTGCTGCTGATCCATTAATCCCAGGCGTATGTATTTAAAGAGGTCAGCTCAGTATATACACTGCCATCAATTATAATACAAAACACACAAACATAATAAAAGCAGGCGGGAGACAGATACATTTACTCAACTATCTCGCACCGTATTTCTGCTGTGAGAAGAATCAGACCCTGTGCCTCGTGTTCCACGGCCTCAGACGGGTCAGAGACGGGTCAGAGTGAGGTAGAGTAGGGGTTAATGGTGGACTATGGAAGAGGGCTTTGGCCCTGTGCCACCCAGTCTCCTCTGCTGGACTGATTAAGGAGGATGGTGTGTTGGACTAATCCATCAACAATGCCTGGAGCAAATTCAGAGGAAGAGCAGGAGGAGAACAGGGAGGATGAGAGGGAGGAGCGAGGGAGGAGAGGAAAGCGGGGGCTTCAAAAGGAATCAGCTATTGATCTCACAGATGACACGAATGTGTTCTGTGAGTGTATGTTTATGAGTGGAGGTGTGTGTGTGTGTGTCTGTGTGTGTCTGTGTGTGTTGGTCGTCAGACATTTTCATGATTTTGTAGTTAAAAAAGAAGAAAACCAAGATTTATTCATAGACCTAGTACAATTTTACAAAACCTGTAAAATGTTCATATTTTAAAGAGAAACCACAATAATCTAATAAAAAGAGGGTTGTAACCAGGATCAAAGTGTGAGTGAAGTCCTTTTTGCCGTAAATAAACCACATTACAGAAGATGTCTAACACATCAACTGCTGGTTTATTACTCCCTTCTTTATCCATCCATTATGCATAATGCTCTCATTTCCCATCCCTCCCTCCAACTATTACTGTTCTATAAAAGAAACTGCCTCCGGTTATATACAGTTAGTGCATTAGAATACAAATACATTCAGATGCAAATGAGACCATATCAGCTTGAAGGTGGTATATTTGTATATTTTTAAAAATGTAATAAAACTCTAGCTATCAAGTTATTCAAAGCATATTGCTTTCTTGTTCAATGAAGAAAATATGTATATTTAACTATGATCATAAATAACTACAAGCCTTTTTAAGTACAAAACCTGCCCTAAATCCAGCTGTGAACAATTTATTTGTAAAATGATTTAAAGTGTGGTTAGATATGAAGGTCGTCATTAGAGCAAAGGAAATTGACATTAACTTTTATAATCAAAACACAGCTGGCTGATTGGATTGATTAGAGGTCCAAGAACCAAAGTGCTGGAATCCTATCAAAATTGGTTCAAGCACCAAAATGACTTAACTGTACTTTTAAAAGATGGCATTCTTGTGGGCTGTGTTTTGCTTGGACCCCTATGATTGCCACATGCAGCTGTATAAGTTTTTTTCACACAGTAGACTACCCTCAGACATCAGACGTCATCAGGATAGTTTCAATGTTTCAGTTTAGTGGAACTGAGGATAAGTAAAAAAGAATTGAATCCACCAAGGCCCGGGCCTCAATGGCAAATAATATTTATGAAAATATATAATATGGGTGTGCAGAAAAATCGATTCACGAAAGAAGTGCAATTTTATCTCTATCAATTCAAAATCAAATCATACAGGACACAAAATAAAGTCATATTCACCATTTTTAGATTATTTTTCCGTAGAGGAGTTTGCCATTCCTATAGATGGCACAGTGTTGGTTTCTGCTCAGATGGTAATCCTTGATGTGAGGAAGAAGATGTGCATGTGCAAGCAATCGGTGGACGAGCAACGGAAAAGAAATTCAACCTGCCCTGTCATCATTTAAGGCAGACGTTTGGGCACATTTTGGATTCTACAACATCGATGGCAGGGAAGAGCTTGATAAAACTCATGTCATATACAAGTTTGTAAAGCTAAAGTCAAATATTTTGGAAACTCTTCTGCGTTGTTGATAATCAAGGCTTTCCATATCTGCTGAAAACAGCTGAGCCAAGCGTTGGCTTTTTGCTGAAAAAGCGATACCTCAGTTATACAAAGAGATGAAGAAGTGGAAGCATTGAAAAAAGCAACAAGAGTAGCGTTAATATGTGATGCGTGGACATCACGAGCATCACAATTTGAATTGAGAATAATTTTTTAATCGAATCATGAACCCAAGAATCGAAATCGAATTGAATCGTGAGGTTTTCTGAATCGTGCAGCCCGAATATATATGACCCCATGTCCTGACATTGCATAAAACAAACTTCTGTGTAAAACTGCAAACAGCAAAGAGAGAGGGGGGTGCGAGTGATTCTAATGAATAACAAACAGACACCATTTACATTACCTACTTCCAAAAAGGGAAAGGGAGAAAATTAATATGAGCAAACAGTTGTGCTCTGTTTAGTGATACTATCTGTATCTGCTCTCTGTTGCCACAGCATTATCAGCTATTAGGCAAAAAGTTCTCAACACGATTAATACTTAACACAAATAAACACTGCATTTAGAGCAGCGTTGTGAATTAGCCTAACAAGACTTGTTTGTTTAGTCACAGTCAGCCTGTACGGGTGCTTCTTTCCAGATAACTAATCACTCAGCCTTTTAGCAAGTGGCTTTTAGCCTGCTTCATTCAGGCACGAGAGAGGCTAAAACTGTCTGAGTTCCAAATCCCATTAAAATTAAAGCCATATCTCAGCTGCAGACACACACCAGCGCACGCATGCGTGCATCCACACTCGCATTCAGTCTGTTCTGAAGTAATAAAGAAATCCAAGCCAAGCACATAGAAGGATGAACGAGGAAATGGAACACAATATAAAGGAGCTATCTTTGTCTGTGGGGCTCTACAATAGTAGGACACATTTGGCCTCTCTGTGCTTTTATCCCAGTGTGAAGGACTTCATCTCTGCACACATCTCCAAACTCGCCTTTCACCACCTCCTCACAACCACCACATAATCAAAAAAGACATGCCTCTCCACAACACAGCTCTCGTTCGGCCTTGGCGAAGAGTTTGTTTTTATGTGCATATGTGTGTGTGTGTGTGTGTGTGAAGGAAGGTTACATTTAAAAAGCCCCGCAGCACTTTATCATCCTTCTAAATCTCTTTCTGCTGAGACTGCAGTCATCATTAAAGCAAATCGCTCCTCTGATTCTGCTCCACCGGCGAGGCCTGCTTAGCCTGTAGATCCTCATGGAGCCATGTTGCCTCCCTCGTCCCTTTTCTTATCCATGGTGCTGTGGCATTGCCCGGCGTCTGTCAACCTACTGAGAGCTCCTGTAGCGAGGCACTGATTGAAGCTGGGATGAAATGAAACTGCTTTGGACTTTAAGGCCTAAAGGACTGTATATAGGCCCATACACTACCTGTACAGGTTCCAAACTCGGATATCTGGATTCCATTCATACTGATAAGTCAGAAGATTAATACATGATAAGCCATAGATAACCTGATAAACCATTGACCATAGACCTTCACACAGCCTTCCTACGCACAAATTCGACACATCCTATACATTTCTTGCAGTACAGTAGTTTTAGATCAGTTCTGAGAACCAAACTGTAATACCGCCACCAGCCCAGTGGTGGCAGAAATAAACTGAAATGCTGTCAATCGCCATAAAAAGAAGAAGGAGAAGAAGAAGCATGTAGCATGACTGCTCTGTGTCTTGTTTTAGAATTGTAGTGTCGTCCCCCCCCCCCCCACCAAATTTATCTCAGTTATCTCAGTTTATTTAGTATTCGTACGCTGTGTCCTGTCTAAACATGTGGGTAGAGAGAGTTATTTCAACCTTTCTTTTGTGTACAAGTCTTCGCACGCTGCTAATGCTAATGGTTTATTAAGCAATAAAGTTTTCTGATTCTGATTATTTATTTACCTTTACATTTTCTTTAAGGGTAATGCAGTTTAAATGAAATGAAAGTGTTCTGGGAGCATATTTTGGGTTTACACAATAAAAATATACATTTTTTTTAAGCTTTTTTACCAAAACAACAATGCAGTTTTTTATACATGGGTGCTCTTGGAACGAAACCACCACAAAAAGCGGTGGATTATTGTACAGTGTAATGTAAAACATAAATAATCTTCTCTCTCTGGTTGCGTTGTGTGTCTTTTGAAGAGCAGAACTGAAATATTCATGGATAGGCGAAGCTAAAATGCTGTAGCCTGAATGCATTCCCAGTGCCAAGGTAATGGTGGTTTACTTTTAATTTCACACACTGAGTTCAGCTCAAAGCGCAGATATTTGATTAATATCATCTTTCTTTTAGATGTTTGCTTAATCGTTTAAGACTAGTGCCAGCCGTTGATCTTTTCCTCACAAGTGAACAAATACCATCAACTGCAGTCTTTGCAGTGAGTGTTCAAGCGCAAGTTTTCACAGGAGATTAGAGGTGACAATGAGCTGACACACGCTGCCTGAAACGGTTCCACTTCTTTCTGATCAGCTTCATGTGTCTGGGCCATAATGGGTTACTTACACTTTGCGACACAGCACTGGCGGATATCTCAGTAACTACCGTTTTAATGCTTCAGAGAAAACTCTTGCATGTGTTTTTTTTTTTTTTTTAAAGATGTGATGCTGTTAACAAGCCTTTTACAGCCTTGTGACTAAATCTTGCTCCAAAAAACTCAATATTGCCACGAGGCGTATAGCAGGCAACTGCTTAAGTGTTTCTCATCAGATCTAAAAATCAGAGTGTGTACTGAAAAGGCCAACCAGAAAGGGAAATTACAAAAATAGTTCTGGCCAGCTTAGCATGAAATGGATATCAGCCGGCGCATGTGAGCTTAAAGGTAGCCAAATATAGACAATATTCACTTGGATGAATATTTTGTGGTTCGATTAGGTCATTCGTTTCCTCAGGCACTCAACCTGCGGCGTTCCTGGCAATGGCACGGAGATAATTTGTTAGGTTCATCCTTAACTCCCACACTCCCATACCAAATGGCAGACATACGTTCACCTTTTTTCGAGGGAACAAGAATATACAAGCCCACTTTCATTTTACATACATTTAGTCACATGGTAGCACAGCTGAGTTTGGTAAAAGAGAATGGCAGAATAAAGCTAATAAAACCCTCCATAGCTGAAAGACTTTATTGTCCAAGGGAGGCAGGTACACTTTTAATGAGCCTCTCCAGATGCCTCTCCTGATGCCAGAGGACAAGGGCTACATGTGACTGACATCTGGCCGACATCATGTAAATATGACCGGTGTGCTCAATATGTGCGGTAGAGGCCACACCAGCTCAGACATATTCCACCATATGGCCCGGGATGCAAAGTTCTCAGTCATTATCAGAGGAGCAGTTGATGGGGAAAGGGCTGTTTTCAGATAAACATGTTCAGATGATATTGAACAACAGAGTTACTGGGAAGTAACAAAAATGAAGGCTGGGGGATTCATGCATGCTTTAAAAAAATCTCTAAAAAAACATAGCTTATTATTTTAGATTATACATGCAAGGCTTTGTAAAGCACCCAAAAATACATTAAGGCCTACATTAAGGATCTGGTGTGGCTGATCATATGCAGAGCTGCAGGAAAGGAGGGCAAATGAGGCCTGGAACAGTTGACATGGAGTCCCCTAGTGGTAATAATCCATGACTCCTTCTTTATTATGTATCTCCGGTGGAGATCCTGGAGACTAGGGATGGGCCAGGAATAGCCTGAGGCATTTTGATGGAGACAGAAACCTGGACATGGCTGCTAATGAATCACCTGCAAAAAAGTGGCGCTCCACAGACCTTTCAGAGTGGCATGGGACACTGGACCAGGGCTGTTTCTTTAAACAGTGGTTGGTGTAGTATTGTGAGTAAAGCCGCTGCCTCCCATGCGGTAGACAAGACTCTGGTGTCCTCTCTGAGCAGGATCAGCTACACCATTAAGAATTCTTGGGCTACACTGCTAACATTACATTCACCTGCATGTGTATCATGATCAAAATGAGTGGTTGGTGTAATGTGGTGAGTAATACTGCAGGCCTCCACACAGAAGCTAACCAGATAAGCACACCACACAACAGCAGTAAGAGTTCATGGATAAGATGCCTAACATTACAGCTGCCTACATCTTTCACATGAACTATAAGTCCCTCTGAAACCAGTTTAAACAATATAAGACACATGAAGCCAAGGTGAACACGGCAGACTAGGAAATAATCAGAATAGTGCACATGTAATTTACAATTAGGGACATATAAAACAGTACGCAACTGGGATTGACCAGTGGCAACTTGTTCTGATATTGTATCAGAGAATGCAAAGTGTGCTTATGAAAAGAAAACCCAGAGTCACTTCACTGACTCAAAAGACGCCAGGTGCTTGTGGCAAGGCATCCAGTCCATCACAGACTGCAGGTCCCCACCTACACCTTGTGATGATAACACTGACTTCCGTAATATACGTACCTCCTTCCACAGCTTGTTTGAAGAAAAGAACAACACAACAACAATGAAAGCCTCTCCCAGTCCGAACAATAAAATACTTTTATTCAATCTAGCTGATGTTCGGAGGAACCTTCACAGGGTCAACCAAGGCTGCATGTCCTGACGATATACCTGGGTGTGTACTTAGGGAATATGCCAACCAACTGACATCTATTACAGCTCCCTGAACCAAGCCAATGTACTAATATGCTTCCAGGTCACTATTATACCACTGCCAAAGGAGCCACCAGCAGCACCACTTAATTATTACTACCCTATAGCACTCACGCCCATTATGATAAAGTGCTTCAAAAGGCTGGTCAAGGACCATATAACATCCATATTCCCTGCAATGTTTGACCCACTTCAATTTGCATACTGCCCTAACCGCTCCACCAATAATGCCATGTTGGCAGCACTTCATCTGAGCCTGGCCCATCTGGTGAATAAGAACTGTTATCTGCGGATGCTATTCAGTGCCTACAGCTCCACCTTCGGTATAATTGTCCACCAGCACTTGGCAAGAGAACTCAAGATCCAAATGTGCAACTGGATATAAGACTTCTTCACAGACAGACCCCAGAAAAATAGCCCTGAGGCCATCATCATGAACACTGAGGTCCCCCAGGGGTGTGTTCTGGGCGCTCTGTTGTTCACCTTGATGCAAACTCCAACATCATCATCAACAGCAATGACTCAGCCGATGGGGAGGAACTCATTGTCTGGTATGACAACAACAACCTGTCACTGAATTTCAACAAGATGATGAAAATCACTGTTAACTTCAGGAGACTGCACATGGCACACATAATCAATAGCAATGCTGTGGAGTCAGTAAGAAGCACCCGGGAATGCACATCACAGATGACCTGACATGAACTACAAACAACACCTACTTAGTTAAGAAGGCACAGCAGGACTTTCACTTTCTGCGACAGATGAGGAGAACCAACTTCCCCCTCCAGTCCGAGTCTTGACCAGCAGCCTCTCAGTCTGGCATGGGAGCTGCACCGTCTCAGACCAGAAGTCCCTCCAGAGAGTGGCGAGGACAGCAGAGAAAATCATCAGAACCTCGCTCCCGTCTATACGAGATCTTAGCAGAGGCACCAAGATAATCAGAGACTCCACCAACACTGTCTATGGACTGTTTACCTTCTGAAAACTCATGTATATTCAGAACTTCGGAATACTCATACCTTCTGAAACGCTATTGTTTATATAAGTCAATATTGTTTATATAATAAGTCAATGTTGTTCATCACTTGTGGACTTTATCACTATTCACCAGCGTTCAGTTTACATTTCTTCTTTCATTGTGCACTGAGAAAAAAACATGCAATATTTGTTGTCATTGTTTATCTATAGGCAATATGCATGTTTTTTTCTGTGTTCACTTGTTTTTGTCCAGTATATTTTTGCCTGTCTATGCTTTTTACCTGTTGTTGTCGGACATGCACTCTGGAAACTGGGGAAATACAGTTTCATTCTATTTGATGTTTATTCTGAATGGCAATAAAATTCAGTTTGACTTTGAGAATCAGAATCTCTTTAATTGTCATTGTAGCAGCTGTTCAACTAGAAAAGTACAGATGTGCAAATGTGAAAGACTTATGTTTCTAGAATGCAGAATATTTTTCGAATATGGCAAGTCAGAAAAGTGCAGATATATAAGTATGAAAGACTATCGTAATATTTCTAGGACTAATTATAGACATATAAATACGCTACATAAGCTGTTAAAAAGGAGCATAATCACTGATTGATGCATTCAGACTGGATATGTACCAGAAATGTAATACCGAGAAGGAGGCAGAGGAGGTCAGGTGACTAAGCAGTAGATCAGATAAGTAGCATCTAACCTTGCAATTTTAATTTACCCAAGGTCTACTCATGCAAATCATCTCATCAGATAGACTTTTAATGATAGTGATAAAAGAGCAGAAGAAATGATATGTAGCTACTGGCATATGATCTGATGTCAGCAGTGTTGCAGCTGAAGTACATCTGGAGGACTTTATACCAGAAAGGGAGAGAACAAGTACAGTGGGAACACAGTACTGAACAGAGACAGACTGCTTTGCTCAGGCAGGCTGGGCTTTTTCTGTCCTCCTCTTGGAGCCACAGCCTTCTTCTCTCTAGCTGCCCTGTTCCATTGAAATGTGGACATTGATTTATTGGAGGGCTGCCTGCGGAAGTTCATTGGCAGATAGGCCACTAATGAGGGGAGCAGTGCCTGGAGCAGCGCAAGAGCTTTGTATGGATCTAGAGGATGAAATCATATTCAGGTGTCAATCTTACGCTGTATTAATAAAGCCCGCTGGAGATGGCTTATTGTTACAGTGTGGACCCTCGCTAACCACCCAGACACTGATCTCACCCCATTCCATGTCTGTTTTTTCCTTTCTCTTTCTCCCTCTTCTATCTCTTGCTCCCTATTCCTCGCTCTCCTGGGAAAAGAGGAAGCAATCAGAGGCCTGTTATTGGAGCTGGAGGCTAAAGCAGAGAGAGCAGAACTACAGCACCTCTATAATCATTTTTCTCATGAAGGACCCCGATGCCTCGGCCGCCACAAAGACGGAGAGAGCGGTGCAGTGGGATTCATCTGGAAAAAGCAAAAGAATAAAGAAGCCTGGAGGATGCTCCCTAGATGCATTGCACCAGTATGAATGCCTGAGGTCCACGAGCCACACCACCGGAGCGCAAGCAACACACAGAGACTTTAAAGCAAACGAAAGGTAGATGGCCTAAGTGCCTGGAACCACATAAGGACACATTACTGACAACTACCGTATTCAGCGTGCCCTAGATTTTCACACATTGTGACAACATGGTATTTGAGTTCCCCCAAATGACTATGTAACCCTGAATTAGGAGGACAGGTGAGTGCTGTGGCATGCATTTACTCCTGAAAAGTATATATATATATATATATATATTTTTTTTTTTACAGAGTCAATTTTGTTTTAAAGAAAAATACATGTATCATAACGTTATCAACAGTTGCCTTTCACTGGGGTTGATTAAACTGCCTGCACCAAAAAGCTTGCACACTATTCCAGCCAAAAAACAATTGGAGCCATCTACAATAGAAAGGCAACAGTTCTTCCAACACGCTCCATCATATTGGAGCCAAAATGACTGTTGTTAGCCAATGAGCCTCCTCCAAATGTACTTTCAGATTGCTCGAAGCAAGAGGAAAAGGCGAGGGGTGGAAAAGGCGGTGAAATAGCTCTATTTCGCAAATGGCTTCACGGCGAGCAGTCAAAACATAATGCTGTGGCACTGAGCATGAAGGCTGCCTTCAAAAGCCTGGGGTCAGGAGTCAAGGCTCATATAGAGCCCCGGCACAAAGAAGGACAGGAGACCATCAGGAAAAGAGAGAAAGACCCACAGCATGCACATGGGCACACTTCGGGACCGAGGTACATTATGTGCAGGGTTCCTGATTCAGTTTGGGTTACGACTCCATTTGTATTGTGGTGCTACTTTTTCGCTGACCATTAAGCGAGGTTCTGGCAGCACTAACGATGCTCGGGGGCCTCTGAGAGACTTTCCTTTTCTTTCCCTTGCACTCAGGACAGCGGGGTGCTCATAGTCTCTTAATGGGCGACCACACGCTCCTCCAATCTGAATGCAGCCTAACGGAGCGGCTCCTAACCATGGCAACAGCGGCAACGGTGGCCGTGGCAACGGCGGGCGAGTTGTCACCCTCCGCACAGGAAAAAAAACGGGGAACCAATGAACAACAAAGGCAATTATCCCTGTTTAAAAGCTAAAGCCACCGTCCTTCAGCATAGCACGATAATTGCCTGGAGATGTAAGGGAAAAGAGAAAGAGGACAAGACATCATTTAGGAAAAAAAAAGAGGTGGAGTGAGGGATGGGGATGGGGATGGGGATGGGGATGGGGATGGGGGCGGGTGGGTTGGCAGATTGTGTTGCGGGGCTGATGTGCGGTATGAAATTATATCAGCAGCACAGCTTAGCCTCGACACGGACAGCAAACAGGCCGACCCCCTGCACTTATATCAGGAAATGACAAGAGTGTGTCTGCTCTGGGCTACCGCACCTGCACTGCTCAGCATACTGAAAAGGTTAACCCTGTCAGTCAGGCACACTCACATACCCACCTATACCCACATGACCCCCCCACCTATATACACACACACACACACACACACACACTAGAGGTGGGTGATATCACTGACACTCCCTTCAATCCAGTTACATGTAATATGAAAGCTAATATCATAATGTCACTGCTGATACTTTTTAATGCCTTCTTGGGCACATAGGAGGGGAAATTCATTCTCTTCTCCTATATGTGGGAATTAAGTCACAAAACAGCAAAAACAGTCCAAAAGTCACAAAAAACAATGCATTACCATAAACCCACCTATCTGGCCCACATGCGCTCAGCCCCACCTACTCATGTTGAAGTAGAGAAAGAACTTAATTTATCCCGAAATTCTATTGTCGTAAACACACTCAGTGCAACAAGAGGACAAAAGATAGACAATCAAGTGTTTAAAAAGAAAATTTCATAACAAAATGACAAATAACAACGACAGATATAATAAAACAACATAGTTAGTGCAAGTTCTTATGAAAAGTGACATAGTGTTTGTGCCACAAATAAAAAAGGAAGGTAGCAGCATGTGGTGGGGTGTTGAAACAAACATTCAATAACATACAGATGAGTAATAAGGGGGTGTTTCGTCCTACACTGCTTTTCGACGCTGGCATCCAGCCAAAACGTCTGTCAGTTTCAAAAATCCAGCAACAAAAAGGGCCTCTTTATTTCTAAGAGGTTGGAAAGGGGCCAAATAAAAATGAACTATGATGGTTTCTGAGACATAATCCCATATAAACATCAAAAGTGGAACTCGGGGTGGGGCGGGGGGATTAAAATACAAGGAAATGTGGGATATGGGCCCTTTAATAACAGCATCAGGACTGTCAAGTTAGGATTACACTCTTGAGAGAGTTGTTGTCCAATTTAGCACACTCGTCTACTCATTTTGTGCTTTTGTGCTCACACAACACGGACACTCACACACTCCTGATTTGTATCACACACTCCGCTGTTGTTTATGGAATGCTTTAACAGACACTGGTATCCTTTGACTGAACAGCAAAACCATCAGACCTCAATCCTAGTTACCAGCGAGAAAAAACAAGGTGAAATGCCAGAACAACCCATATGGCAATCTTCTCCAATATTTAGATACCTCAGATACCCCTGAAGGCCTTCATTTCCACGGGTGTGGCTGACTAGGACTCTGGAGTGCATCTCCAGAACCAGAACTGAGTTCTTTAGCGGCATAACAAAACATCCTACACATAATATAAAAGTTCTGTACCACTTTAAAGTTTATTCCTTGAGTCTTTACATGATGTGTACATTCATTACCAAACCTCTTTAACAAACATGCTGTTCATATAGTTTTTATAGGTTTTAAGTGTACTTATGTGGTTCTTCTACAGTGTCATGTAAAGAATCCCTTTTATTTTAAGACAAACAACAAAAGGAAAAACGTATGTCTGCACGGCAACAAATGTCAAATTAAAGCAAAGAGCGCCAGTGAAGGCATTACGCAGAGAGGTGGGAGTCTGACACGTAATCTGTCATCCTTAAATCCCCAAATTTTAAAATATGCACTTAGTATGTGGAGAAGAGACAAGAGCAAAACAAAGGAGTGTATTCAGACGGGGTGTGTGTGTGTGTGTGTGTGTATGTGTGTGTGTGGTTGCATGTGCATGTGTGTCTGCCCTAACCACCCACACGAGCAGCCCAAAAAACCTGGCAACGGCGGGCTTTTTTTAGAGCACATTCTTCATTTTCTTGACACACTGAACGTAAAGTTATTTTCACCCCGCTGTTGTTTGTGGAATTTGATTGGTCGGAATGTTGCTAGCCAAAATTTCTGCTCACTCCAGCAACAGCCGCGCACCAGTCCCCCTGCGAGAGGGGGGCCGAGGCCTGTGATTGGCTGCTTCCCTGGGCCCCACCTTTTCATATCGCTCCTGCACCCGGCGCGCTAATTTATTCTGAGTGTGTCACACTCCTGTCTGAAGTGTGTGTGTGTGTGTGTGTGTGTGTGTGTGTGTGTCTGTCTGTCTTACGCTGCCTCTCTGCTGTGGCGTCTTCCTCTCTAACAGTAAGGGAAGGTGGAGAAGGCAGGTGTGCATGTGTGTGAGAGTGAATCTGAATGAGCCAATGAGTGAAGAGCATTTGAGAAAAGGGTACAGGAGGGGTGTGTGTGTGTGTGTGTGTGTGTTTTTGTCTGGAAAACAGAAGCATCTCTCCGTTCGGGTGGGGTAAATCAAGGGCACACAGTCTGCCACTGAATGAACATGAATCTTTGTCAGACTTCTTCACGAGCACATTAAAAAACAATACAAGCTCATGAAAGAAAAAAGAAAAGAGGACATTTGAATGTATGCTTGGCGCTCCTCAAACCAATTAATTAAAAACAGCGTTAAAAAACGGAGAACAAAACTCAAAGCCTTGTACGTTGGAGGCCGAGCCCGGGAGAAAAACACAACACTGGCACGGCGCCAAGTCCTGCCCGTCTCGTTCGCTGACAGTTGGCAGGACAAATCTATCACGCTCCCGAATTTGTGGGGCGACCACCAGGGGACTTCACAGTGACCGAGTGGCAACAAACAACTCATTTGCTGCTGTTCGCCACCTTTGCATGGGCTTGAATGGGATTTTTGAAGCTTAATTCCATATAAGCTCTGACCTTGCGCCTCATGTTGTGCGTCTCACCTGCAGGTGCTTCACAAGCAGATCAATTGCAGGTACCTGTGGGCTCATTTGAATAATCTGCTTAGTGAGAAGTGAGCAAGTTTGTGGGCCCCGGCTGAGCTTGCATAATTTGTCTTGCTGCTGAGTGTGTGTGTCAGAGACCCTTCAGCCCAGACTGAGAGGAATAAAGCCCAGCGACTCGGTCACTTAGCTGTTTCCGGCAACTGTGAAACGATTCAGGTCTTTTGAAGGGCCATATCATGGAAAAAGAGCTTGATGTCATGAACAAGGGAAACGATGACTTTGCAAAGGCAGAATTGACACAGAATGAAGCAAACAAGCAGTCCAAATCCAAAAAACAGCAAACTGTGCACTGCAGGGCAGACAGACGGGTAAAAATCCAAACACAACAGGTAAAGGGGTCAAAAACCAACAGATTTTTGCTACGGATATTTAGCAAACAGAAATTTGCTACGATCAGATACTTCACAAAGAGTGATCAAAACTAAAGAGAGTTTAGACAAGAGCCAATGAGGGATAGTAAGGCCAGTAATGAAGAGAATGCTGTTATAGTTTAAAAACTGACTTGTTTTGTAATATCACAAAAAACAATGCTTTTACGGATATCTGCCTAATCAGCATACAGCAGCTTGGACCCGCCCATTCGGACTGAAGCTATTAGTCTAGCCTGTTCTTTTAATTATGCACCATATAGGGCAGCCAATCAAACAAAGGCATACAAGCAAACAAACAACAAATAAAATAAATCAGAGGGAAAAAAAAGAGACGTTAAAAAATAGTTGAGTAAATGAACTGGAAGATAAAAACATAAAAAAATAAGTGACAAAAAATAAAGGAAACATTAGAAATATTGTTTTCAATATTTTATCATTTATAGTAAGACATTATTTAAAAAGCTCAAACATTTGGTTCATGAAAAAGAAAAGAAACAACATGTATCAACATCACACAATTCTTTCAGGTTTACATATCTTTGGACAAAATGTCATTCTTCAACTCTATAAGCATTTTTGTCATTTGTAACAAAATTATATCCAATCCAAAGAAAAGCAAAAGGTTTAGAGAATGATGTCTCAGCCTCCCCCGTCTCCAGACTTCTCTCCCGCTGAGCTGCAGGGATGAGCTGGACCAGTGAGTTCGAAATGAGCTCCAGCAAATAAGACAGAACTGTTTGCATGCTAGAAATGTACTGAGAGGGATTGGACACGTTATTTCAACACATAGCTGGAGACGATGTCCTGAATCTGTCCTTCTGTGATAAAGGCAAGGGGTGGCTATTTTGATGAAATCCATTAAATTGCATTTACAGTGTGTATTTTTACAATAATCTTCACAACCCGTCAGTTAAAGTTGTTTTAAAATTTTTAAAAAGAACAACGTATTGTCTAATTTTTTTTATTCCTGGGCGGGTCCAAACTTATAAATGCAGAGATAAAAATTGATAAATTCACCCAGTTCGAATTCTGTGTGATCTCCATCAAGTAATTTTGTTAAAAAGCACTTTAACTCAGCAGTCACTGTTGCAGTCCATCGAGGATTTTTTCTGAGAACCGAACTATAAACACTGAAACCCAGCACTAAGGCAGAAACTGAATGTCATGGTTCGGCCAGTGGCCGGTTAGGGCCACTGCTTTTCTGTTTTTTGGTCTTGTTTCTGTTCTGGGTTTTGGGGGCTTTTATTTTGATTTCATGTTCTGTTCATGTGTCATGTGCTTTTGTGTTCCACCTGTTTGCGTTTGCCCCTGATTCATGTCACTATTTAAGTCCTGTTTGTGTTTGCCTTAGTGATCAGTCCATCGCCTTATGTAGCCTTCTGTTTGCCTTGTTCCTGCCCTGTGTTTACCCTGTTCCTGTACCTCGTTCCCGTTTGGCCCGCGTGCCTATTTGTTTCTTGTTTCGGTTAATAAATGCATCACAGTATGGATTCCTGGCTCCTGGCTCGTACTGGCACTTCCCAAGGTAGCTCTCGGTCGCGACAGTGTGTGAACGCAGTGGTGTGTAGAGCAACTGTTCTATATTCCTGCAGCTTCACTCCTGATTCAGGATCTGATGGATGAAACAGAGTCACACATGCGCACACTTTAATTGTTGCAATCGTAAAATGATATTAGTGTCGTGTATAGTAATACTAAATTCTTTATATGTTTTATTTTTTTAAATTTTCTCCATTTTTTTGTTTGGAATTTGAAGAAAAGTGTGGTAAATAGTGTATACCACAGACACAGTCCCACAAACTGCAAGAGCCATAAGCAGAAAAAAAGATGCGGTCTCTTACTTTTCTTCCATGGCTGTGTATGTGGTGTCCCAGGGGTGTCATATCACTCAGACAGTAACAAGCCCCAAACGGCTTCACCGCCAGGACAAACTCCAAACAATTCTTCTTAAGACCACAAAACTCACAATGTAAACATTTACACAACGATCTGTAGAGTTGGTGTAGAGTATTACTTTGCCAGGACAGGTTTCTTTGGTCACTCTTTTACGGAGGCCTGTTACACCAAACATGTGTAATGTTGCGCTGCAGAGCTCTAGACTTCATTAGCTACAGTCCACTTTTCATTCAGAGGTGGTTTGGTTTCAAACTTAACAAGC
This sequence comes from Brachypetersius altus, assembly GCA_037974465.1. Classification (NCBI taxonomy): domain Eukaryota; kingdom Metazoa; phylum Chordata; class Actinopteri; order Characiformes; family Alestidae; genus Brachypetersius; species Brachypetersius altus. The sequence goes on from JBBPDB010101208.1 coordinate 23,272, forward strand.
TTAACTGAGTTCAGCATATTTTTTGTTGACATTATATTATATTAGGAAACATTTTTGACTATTGCCTGGATCTATGGCAGACATAAATATAATTGTAATATCTTATATATACAGTTTTATATATATATATATATAAGATAATCACCATTACGGAAACTAGTGGTGCAACGGATCACTGTTGATCCGTGATCCGAACCGATCTCTCTCCACGGTTCCGCACGTGATCCGAAGATTCG
>JBBPDB010101376.1:0-23401 GCA_037974465.1 Brachypetersius altus
TTAGATCTTTAAGTCCATCTCATGAAAAATCGGAGCAGAAACAAAGGTGTTGCGTTTATATTTTTGTTGAGTGTATAATGAAAATCTTTTTAAAGTAAATCAATATTCAGTGTCACAAAATTATGTACAGGTTTAATATTTATATCCTACTGATATTTATATCTGACTACATGACATAGAGTCAATGACAGCCAACGGCATAAAAATTGGAAACATTCTTTTTTTTTTAATATACATACATACTACCAGTAAGTAAGTAGCACTGGCTAATAATTGAAGAGCAAATTTCCAAAACTCACTCAGTCCAAAAATTTACCCTATTTCACCTATTGGAAAGCAGATCTTACGGGAAATATTTTTTAAATTAAATTTTACAGTTACTACATTTTTCAATGCCTGTTTCTAAGTGCAACTCCTGCACATTTTAGTTTGGGCAAAATTGTTTAAAAAATGCAAAAAAAGTAAAGCGATATTCAGTGTCACAAAATTGTGTACACATTTAATATCTATATCCGACTACATGACACAGCATAAAATATATATATCCGACTAACTGCATAAAATTGTAAACATAAAAATTGTAAACACTGTGCGAGTGACTGAGTGAGTTTTGGAAATTCTCCTAGTCTTCTATGGTGTATTATGCAGGACTGAGTGAGTTTTGGTCAGTTATACTATTGCACATAAAGAGGAAATGTAAAAATATGCCAATCTTAGTGTTACCTAAAAAATCACAAAAAATGTGTGTTTTGGAAATTTGCTCTTCAATGTCTTTTCAGGAACTGCTTTTACTCACCTCGCCTCTGGTGGGCGCACACTTAGTTTCACATCTTAGTTTCACAATAAGTAATAGTACATTCTGAATAAACTTAACTTATAGTCAGGCATGAATACCCCGCAGCGTAATTGTTTTTCTCTGTATTAACCCATTCACCAGTGTGTAGGTGACGGTACCTTGCTCAAAGATACCTCAGTGGTGCCATTAGCAGTGTTGGGATTCAAACCCACGACCTTCTGATTGCAGGGGCAAAGCCGTAACTGCCAGACCACTGGCTGCCCCATAGAGTCTAGTCTTAGAGGTTGAGAGATATCATTGTTTTACTTTATTTAGTTTGCCGTGTTGGTAAAATTGTTGCATAAATTACAAATGAATCATGTTTACATTTAATTTACAATTGGAATCGACAGCACTCTGATGTCAAAGAAGAACAAAAACAGGATGGAAAGATTAAAGTATAACTCATCATCAAATGTGAGACGGGTCAGGAGTTCGCGGTCATTCAGGATCCCGCAGACTCGTTCTCCACGCGGCCGCGGAGTCACAGCAGGCACCGGCTCCACCAGCATATCACCGGTGTCAGCACGGACGAGGGAGAAAGACTGCAGAAAACTGACTCAATTTAATCCAGTAGGACTGTGAGAGTGAGAGTGTGTGTCTGACAGAGAGAGAGAGAGAATGAGAGGAAAGGCTGGGAAAAAAATAACATGTTGGAAATGTGGACAAATTCTCTCGATACCCTTCCAAGTTAATAATGAGGTGTGTGTGTGTGTGTGTGTGTGTGTGTCAGCACACTTGTCGCCTTCTCATGCTAGGTGGAAACTGCGGATGACTTTGCCACATGTTTGTGCAGGCACTCCTCCTGCCTGCGCTGTCTTCCCCCTCCGTAAAGCAGCATGCGTGGGGGTCCGAGGGGTGGAGGGGAAGGCTGGGGGGCCTGATTGACACACCTTGCATCCTTAATGGACTGGCAGAGGAAGATGGCACCATACAGTTTCTTGCCAGGGGGATCCGCCGCAGGCAAACACTCGCTACTTTACACATCACCCTGAGAGAGAGAGAGAGAGAGAGAGAGAGAGATAAATACATCAGCCTGCCACTCAACATAAACATCCACACACACACACACACACACACAATCATAGTACAATGCACATACATGCAAACATACAACGGCCTATTAGTTAGGAAATGCTGTTCTCACTGTAGGCCAGATACTTCACTCCTGCTGGGGGGTTGCAAGTCCATCAAAGAGTCCATAATAATACATAAGAGTCAGTGAGGGTGTATAAACACTTTCTGTGGTGTGAAGCACAGTAGAGCTTTGTCTGCTAGATAGCAGTCACATCTAGAGCAAGAGAGTGTCCAGGCACAAAAAGAAAACATATTGTTATGGAACGCCAGTGAGAACATTATACAAGTATCCAAAGACACACTGTGTATTTGCTTCTGCCTTTTATGATTGGAGCGTTTGTTTAGAAAGACTCCAAAAAAGAAAACAATCAGCAAAATGGCCCGACAGGAAATTGAGTTTGTAATAGTAATAATAATGATAATATTGTAACCCCTCAGTTTTACGCAGATCAGCATTCAGTCTAATGCAGGTTTTTCTGAGAACCGAACTGTATTGCCGTCGCCAGTCCAGCGGTGGCGGTAATACACTGAAAATTTGTCAACCGCCATAAAAAGAAGAAAAAGAAGACACTGCTGCAGCATGTAGCATGACTGCTCCGTGTCTTGTCCTCGTATTTTGGGGTTTCTCCTGTCTAAACATGTGGGTAGAGAGAGTTATTTTAAAGTTTCTTTTGTGTATGAGTCTTTACACACTGCTAATGCTAACAGCTAATGCTAATGGTTTTTAAGCAATAAAGTTTTCTGATTCTGCTTATTTATTTACTTTTACAAATGGCAGCAATACAGATTACAGAGGCAGGAAATAACTAATGGAGCAGAATCGAGAGTCATAAGAAGAGGCAAAACACTAAGTTCCACAGTTTTGGAGCCACAGCACTAAGAGATCTGCCACCCACTGAAGAGCCAAAGAATGAGAAGGAGTTTATGAGTGAGGTAGTGGGGAGCAGAACCATGGAGAGCTTTAAAGGCAATGAGAAGTTTGTTAAATCAAATACTGTGAGATCTGGAGAGCAAGTGAAGTCTGTGTTAGCAAGAGTGAGAGGACGAGGACAGACTGAAGTTTAGGTTTCAGCTGGGAGACCATGAAAAAGAACTTTACAGTAATCAATACGAGACGTTACGAAAGTGTGGATAAGTGTTTCAGCATCATTCAGGGAAAGAGATGGACGGAGATTATGAAGATGAAAAAATGCATTTTTGACTAAGAAGCTGATGTGGGGGTCAAATTTCAGGAGAGGGTCAAAAAGGGCACCCACTATCACACACTAGCACAATGAGAGCACCATCAACGTTTAATCTAGAATCAGAGAGCTTAGAGATGGCAGCCTTTGTGCCAACCAGTATTAGCTCAATTTATCTGCATTGAGAAAACTTCATGTCAACCGTGCTTTTAAATCAGTTTTGTGATGTCACAAAAACTGAATCATACTTCCACCTATTCAGTTTACCTAGTAGTGTTTCACCATCCAACTGGTCTCAGTGTGAGAGGAGAGAGTAAATTACAGCAGTGTTTTATACTTTTCCTCATTAAATAAGATGTGATTCAGCTGATCACTAATCAGTCCCTCATGAAGCAGAATGAGGTGTTTGTGTAGGAATTTAACAGACACTGGACTGGAATGGGTTCACACTCACAGAGTTCTATGTGTGTATATATATAAATGACAGAACACTAAGAAATGGACTGCCCCTTGCTCCAGCCTCCTGAACATGTTTGTGCTGTTTACTCAGAGAGGCCCCTGTGCCCTGAGAGGATACGCTTTAATTGCAGCAGAGTCAGGTGTATTACGGTGTATTAAGGGACATTACTGGGAAAGAAGAATTAGAGCATTTTAGATCCACTGACACCTCAGGACAATCAGGCACTAACTACACATCACCCTGACAGAGTCGCACGTGCCCCTGTCTCTGCCTCTGCCTTCATGTCTCTGCCTCTCTCTCCCTCCCTCTCCCTCTCTCTCTCTCTCTCTCTCTCTGTATTGATCCGTCCTTAATGGTCCTGTTAAACACAGACACCAGGCACTTTAGCAGGCTGAGGCCCACTTAGCAATAAAGCTCTCACAGCTCTCTTTAGGGCTGGACGCCCGTCTGCAGCTGCGCCAGCTCACCTGGGCTCTGGTAAGAAGGTCACTGGGGCGGTTCATCACATACTGCTTCTGAGAACCCAGTCAAATGGACATTTCTGAGGAAGGTCTGATGAAGTAAAAAGTAGAGAACATTTCCTTTGACTCGAATGTAGCCGATTCCTGCTTGCAAAGCTAATCTTATTAGCAAGTAATGGAAGGACTAAGACCTACTCGTGTGTTTTCAGGAACTGCATTACGTTATTGTCTGTTTGAGTGGATGGAACCTAAGCTGAGGAAAAGTTGCGATATGTTCTGTTCAGATTCTGGAATGCGTTCAGAAAATATGTGAGATTTGAATCAGTGTTGAACACCAATGAGCATTAACTAATGAAGTAAGAGTCAAAATACCAAGGAGGTTCAAACACTCTTAAAAAGGTTCTTTGAAGGTTCTCTGATAAAAGCTGATTAATTTCAGAATTGATAGATATTACAAAATTAAAAAAAAAAAAAACCCAAAAAAACACACTTTTTTGTCTGAAAACGTATTTAACTGGAATAAACAAACAGAGTAAATAAGTAAATAAACAAATATATAAATGAATTAATAAATAGATCAACAAAAAGATCGAACAAACCGACCAATCAATCAATAGACAGATAGACAGATAGATAGACAGATAGATAGATAGCTAGATAGATAGACAGATAGATAGACAGATAGATAGACAGATAGACAGATAGATAGACAGATAGACAGATAGACAGATAGATAGACAGATAGACAGATAGATAGACAGATAGACAGATAGGTAGATAGGTAGATAGATAGATAGATAGATAGATAGATAGACAGATAGACAGATAGATAGGTAGATAGATAGATAGATAGACAGATAGATAGATAGATAGATAGATAGATAGATAGACAGATAGACAGATAGACAGACAGACAGACAGACAGACAGATAGATAGACAGATAGATAGATAGATAGATAGACAGACAGACAGACAGACAGACAGACAGATAGATAGACAGACAGACAGACAGACAGACAGACAGACAGACAGACAGACAGACAGACAGACAGACAGACAGACAGATAGATAGACAGACAGACAGACAGACAGACAGACAGACAGATAGATAGACAGACAGACAGAAAGATAGATAGATAGATAGATAGATAGATAGATAGATAGATAGATAGATAGAAAGATAGACAGACAGACATACAGAAAGATAGATAGACAGATAGACAGACAGATAGTCTCAGCCTCTCTTTGTCTCTCACTCCCTCTCTGATTTCTCACAGTCAGTGATGAGAACTAAGCAGCCGATTGGTTCTTGTCTGTCTCTGTATTGTTTATAGCTGTGTTGCAGGGCTTCTTTCAGATAACTAAATGCGTTAGAGTGGAGGGATGAGAAAAGGAAGAGAGGCAATCCTGGAGGAATCTCTCCCTCGCCAGTCTGAGCACATGACTCAGGTCAGATCGCCCGTGTGTCGCTGTTGTCTGTGCAAACACAGCTGTGTGCGGCTGTGCTGGGCGTCCAGTGTGTGCAGAAGTTCTGTAGCTATACAGACTATATTTGTGTGAACTTCTTATAAATATGGGGGGGCTGTTTATTGGAGGTGCCCCCGCCAATTACTTCATCGTAGTACTTTTCTTACTGTTGAAATCGCCTGTATTGTTTTTTATTATTCTGCTTTATGAACCCAACATGTTTAAGCACAAACAAAGGCATACATTACTAGAGGTGACATGATACATGAATTGTCAGGTTGGATGTTCAAGGATCCTGTTTGATATTTTTAGATATTATGTATTCAACATGACTGCAGTAGAACCATCAAACCTAATTAGGCCCCAAAACACAAACGCTTGACTTTACATGCAACCTAAGACTAAATAATAATACAAATAATAATTATAATAACTATAATTATAGTAACTTTTAGTAGGTAATATTATCAAAGGAAGCTTTTTGAAGCAATGCCATTGATTTCCCTCTTGGAGTAATTGTCGTCCCAATACTTTTGTACAGTGTAAGATAATGTGGAGAAACCTGAAATCAGGGAGACAAGAGAGAGGCAAGAAGAGCAAATTTTTATGTTTGTCAGAGCACATATGGCAAGTTGTGAGGTTTTTCTGTTTTATATGACAGATATAACATAGATATGTTTTATATGTCATTTCTGGATGTTGTTAGATAAGAGAGTTCTGATTGTGATCGGCGTGCAGCTGAACAGTTTGCTATAAGGGCTGCACGATATTAGGAGAACATGTGATAATGTTGTTGAGTGCTGTGATGGCGATATCACATGCGATAAGTGCTTTGGATTTCCTGCTTTGGATTTGCTGGTAACAGAGACTCCAGGCGCTGACTAGTCTATGCAGAAAAAAAAAAATGAAATGCGATATTTCCATTCCAACATGTTTTTTTTTTTATTTATAGAATTTACTTAAACAGAGCAATTAACCTGTTTAATCCCAAATTTTTCCCTGCAAAATAAGTCCATTTTACACCTTAGACATCCCTAACACGCAATATGTTTGAATTTTTCAATTTCTTGGTGGTTATGATTGTGAAAATGCAAGTTTTATACTCGGCAACAATTGTTGCCGATGAGAAACTAAATAGTCTAAATTTCACATATTTTGACCTATTTGATCTATTCACACCCACTATGTGGTACATGTGTAGGGAATGGGTAGGGAACCCCTAGACCCTCTGCGACCACTCACACAGTGCAGGGCCCCCAGTGGAGGGCCATCCATGCACTGAAAAGATCCAAGACCCCAAGGCCCGTCCCCCAGAAGGGCAGATCCCACCGCAGCGACCCAGCTGTTCACCCCCCCGACGGAGATCTCATGGAACTCCCCCTGGCCTGACCTCTGATAGTTTTGAGTTGTGTAGAAAAAAAAAGATAAATAGAATAAACAGCCAAAACCTCTGAGAGGTAGCATTACTAGCACTATGACTATGTGTTATACTAGCGGCAACAATTGTTGCCGTGCTTACATTTACTCTTCTTATGGTGAAAAGATGCATGCAGGCATATAATTCTCATTAAACAATAGTAGTAGACCCTTTAGAAAATATGTGTTCAAAACATGTACAAGTTTGAGAGGTGCAGGCTGGATGTAAAGGGGCGTGGTCATGTCTCCATTCACACAAGTCACATGACAGTGATACAATTTAGGGGAGACAACCTCTTTTTAAATTTTTTAACTTGCATTAGCCGCCCAAAGCCAAAACAACACTTTTAGAGCTTCCAAAATAAAAAAAATAAAAAACCCGGCAACAATTGTTGCCATTGGGATTAAATGGGTTAAGTAATGTGTAACTACTGGCAATTTACCCTTTGGTAATTCTTGACAAGGCATCTTCCTGCAAAACTGATTTGTTCAGACCAGCTTGATGGAAAACATTGTTTTTCATTAGTAAAGTCCATACCTCAAAAAGTTCAGAGGTAAGGAGGAGTAACAAAGAACTGGGGTTTTTTTTGTTGGTGGTTTCATTTTTTTCCTCCACATTGAGTGATTTCATTGTCTTCCACTTAATCTGGAAGAATGTCATTACTTAAAATATTTTAATTTGAGGGAAAATGGGTGAACATCATTTGAACGAGGTTCCATTACTTCTGTGAGAGGTTGTAAAACGCTCCATTTTACTGTGCACACACTGAGCTTTTTGGACCATATGGTCATTAGATACATCCATCTCTGAATGACATCCAATACACTACATGGACAAAAATATATAGATCCCTCTGCAGCTATAACAGCTTTCACTCTTGGAAGGCTTTCCACAAGATTTAATTTGTGCTCCTTCATTCTGTAGAACATTTATGAGCCGCTGATGTTGGACGAGAAGTCCTGGCTCACATTCCCCGTTCCAGTTCATCCCAAAGGTGCTGGATGGGGTTGAGGTCGGGGCTCTGTGTGGGTCAGTCAAGTTCTTCAACACAAAACTCATCCAGCCAATGTCTTTATGGATGTTTATAGCACAGTCATGCTAGAACAGAAAAGGGCCTTCCACAAAGTAGGAAGCATGGCGTTTCCAAAATGTCTTAGTCTGATGAAGCATTAAGACCAAGCTTCACTGGGAGCAAGGGGTTTAGCCCAAACCGTGAATTAAGAGGGGTCTCAATACTTTTGTCCATGGAGTGTATGTTACATCTGCCGAACTGCAAAAGGATCACCACCAGAGGCGCCCCCCACACACCCTTTACATACAGCCGGTCGAGATGGTCATGGCTGAGGGCTCCAGCGTTGTGAGGAGGAACAGACCAGGCACCAGAGCGAAGGTAAATCAGCAGGCTGGATATTTCTGAGCAGGTCTCTGTAAGAAACTGAAATCTGGAGACTGGTCTCTCTGTACGCGGAGAACGGCACCTACGGATAGCTAACTCGCTAAAAACATTCCGTTTTATTGACTTTCTGTAGACCATCTGTGACAGTATGTCTAGTGTAGAGACCATTTATGGTAAACGCAGTACAGACTACCTTTCTTACCAGCTGCCATATAGATAAATACAAAATCCCTGTCCTGAAATCAGTCAGAATCATGATTAGCCGCCTCTGTTTAGTAGCCTAGCCGTTAGCCAATAAACACTTTCCCCCGGTAGACCACCAAACACGCAATACGAGACCGGGTTGTTGAAGGTCAAATTATTTTAGTTTTCTTTAATCTAAACGTTTGATTAGAAGCACATTATATGGACAACAGTATTGGGACAGGGCAGTCTTAATGCTTCCTCATACCAAGACATTTTGGACAACGCCATGCTTCCAAATTTGTGGAAACAATTTGGGAATACCCTTTTCTTTTCCAACATGACCGTGCTCCAGGGCAGAAAGCAATCAAAAAGACATGTTTAAATGAGTTCGGCGTGAAAGAAATTGACTGGCTCGTACATACAGAGCTCCATCCAAAATCTTTGGGACGAACAGAAATGGAGATTGCGAGCCAGGTCTTCTCGGTCTTCTCGTCCAACATCAGAAACACTCCGAAAGCCTTCCAAGAAGTGTGAAAAGTGTTATGGCTGCAGGGGGTGGGGGTAACTTGGCTGGAAGTACACTATATGTCCAAAAGTTTGTAGACACCTGTAGACACGCTTTTAAAATCAAGAACTTATTCCCTCATATTCAGTGAGACTGCAGCATATTCTGCTCTTGCACAGAGCTTGCTGAGCTGAGAGGGTTGGATTGCATTCAGCTGTCAGAGCATTAGTGAGGCCAGGTGTAATCTCAGATGTATTGTAAAGAGATCAAGAGAACCTAGTCCCACTGCTTCACATCTCAATGTTGGGGGCCTTTATAGCCTACTCCATTCGACTGCTCAGCTGCAGTTATGCAATAGTTGCATTGTATTGGCTGTGTTTTCAATTATATATTATTATTTATATAAGCTAAGTGTGTGCAATTTAACACCTCTTTTAATAATAAGGGCACCTTAAGGAGCTGATCTCAGTGGCGTTTAGACATTGCATTACATTATATTCATTTGGCAGACGCTTTTATCCAAAACGATTTACAATATGAGGACATACTCACACATGACAGTGTGAGAACCAGAAGAGAGATACAGAGGAGATTGGAAATATAGGTTGTCCATCTTGTAAGTCGCTGCTTGGGTAGAGTCACAACACAAGAACACAATGAATATAAATTATTTCTGTTCTGCGTTTTCTGTCCTGAGGCTGTTACTTCATGCACGACTCCCATACGAAAACCATTTTTCGTATGGGAGTGGTGAATTTAGCACAATATGAATATTAATGTGTAGGCCAGGTTTATACAACCTTCAAAAAAGTTTCTACATAGGTTTCTTTAGTGAATGGCAGCTATCAGAGAATTGTGGACAGCAACTTGGAGAACTCATTGAAGCTCATAAATGCTTCTTTGCATGGTTGAATAGTTCTTCATGATAGAGAAACATTTGTGTATGATTCTATGAAGAACTTTTCAAAAATGCTTATTTGTAACACTCAAAAGGTTACAAAGCTACAAGTGAGTTTTTAGTTCTACATGGATGGCCTTGTGTTGTTTTTTTTTTAAGGTTCCCCTTTAGAAAAAGACTGTTTAAAAAGGCTGAGATTCACCAAAGCAGTCATGGTTATATTTCACCATCTGAAAAAACACACACAGCATTATATTCTTTGATACTTCATGATAACAGAAAGTATAGGAATTTATATTTTCAGCGTTCTCCCTGTTTGGCAGGACTTCTATAACTGGCCTGATGAGTCTTTCGAGGAGATGGATAGCACTCTGGCAGTGCAACAGGTGGGAGTTTTCCCCTTTTTATTCTTGTCTTGGTGGATTTAGACATTTAAAAAGTAAGAAAGAAAGAAATACTACTAATTCCTGCTCCTTTGCTACCAAGAGCTGTGCTGAATCTACAGGGTGTTTCCGCTTTATTCCAGTCATCCCCTGCTTATCTATATTTCAGTGTAACCTGGTGATCATTGCAGTCTCTGTTTTCTTTTCAGTATATCCAGCAAAACATTCGCTCCGACTGCTCCAACATAGAGAAGATCATGGAGCCTCCAGAGGGACAGGATGAGGGAGTGTGGAAGTATGAGCATCTCAGGTAACTTTCGTTTGTCTCATCAAGAAACATACGAAGAGACTCATGAGGTATTAGGACAAAAAAAAACCCAGACAGTTCTTAATCTGCTCGTTCTGTTCCTCATGCAATAAATCAAATGTACACCAGTTCCCAGATCTGACTGATCAGCTAAGACATGCTTTCAGTCTAAATTTAGCTTCTTTTACTGGAGCTAGGAAACTAACAGCACTAGCAGTCGATTGGCTGAATGTTAAATGTTTGTACTTCTCCTAGCCGGCTCAAATCACAGCCAGCTCTTCATTACGGTGGGGCAGACTTGTCAATGTGGTTTAGGACATAGTGTGACTTACTTTAAGCTAAAAACAAACAAACAAAGCCTTTTTGGACTGATTTCTCAAACCACCCCAGGGGCAAGAGTTGCGACAATGAATACAGAGGAATCTGGTCCTAGATCGGTCCTCCTTACGACTGACTGGGAATATCAGCCCTGGTGTTGTCTGAAATGACTGTGTGGAGCAGTGATGCATTTTTGTTTTCATAGCTCTTAGTAAGTCATAATGTCCTAAATGACACCAACAAGTCTGTGGCAATGTCATGAAGAGCTGGATGCAGTTTGGTATTTGTTAGCTACATCTTTCCTGTTCTAAAATTTAGATGCCAAACATTGACTACAGCTGATTGACTGCGCCTGGGGGTTGAGTAGGGATTTGTGTAAATTGTGGCTCCTGATCCGCAAACTGCCCTTCCAGCACCTGGTGTGTGAGATCGCTCAGGATTTCAAGACTGACCTCCGCTTCCAGAGCTCCGCCATCATGGCCCTGCAGGAAGTTGCGAGGCTTACTTCTCACCCTCCACTGCCACTCACGCACTCTCCGCTTCACCTACACCCACCTTCATCTTCCTCCCAGGACTCGATCCCCCATCACTGGAGATAGGGCCTTCTCCTGCGCTGCCATGACTGTGGAACGCCCTACCCCCACATTTGAGGGCTCCACAGACTGTAATATGTTTTAGGAAAAGCCTGAAAACGTTTCTCTTTAGCGAATGTTTTCAATGATTGCTTGCTGTTGTTTAATATTTAATGTTTTACTCCTCTCTCGTTTTTTAATGCTGTCATTAAATATAACGTTATTTTCTCTGTCTGTATGGACTTTTCTTTAAAAATACAATATGAATAAAATGTATGGCATTTTATTATTTTCATCTGTTTTGAACTGTGCTGTCTACAGTCTTCATATTCATTTCTTTCATGTGTCTTTCTTATTTGTTTCATAGGCAATTTTGTTTGGAGCTCAATGGCTTGGCTGTGAAACTACAGGTACTTTCTGGCGCAATCTATGCAAATTACTGTCACCACCCATGTTGACCTAATTTAGCACTTGGTCGATAAGCTGTTGTACTCTCAGTAAATGTGTTTTCTTTTCTTGCTAATGGTTTATTCCCTGTTCTTGCAGAGCGAATGTCACCCCGACACATGCACCCAGATGACAGCCACTGAGCAGTGGATTTTTCTCTGTGCTGCCCACAAGACCCCTAAAGAGGTGAGCATAAATGTGATACCTCTCTGCTTCTTTGTAGACCCCTAAACTTCTGTCCGAATCAATTTCCCACAAGCTGTGCACCAAACATTAAGGGGGCTAAAAGGTCCTGTGTGTATCAAGTGTAAAAGCCAAACTAAACCAGCTGTGTCAGAACCCTGTCTTGTGATGATGCATAATTGTTCCACTGTCCTTTCAGTGTCCTGCCATTGACTACACAAGGCACACCTTGGATGGAGCAGCATGTCTCCTGAACAGCAATAAATATTTCCCTAGTCGGTGAGTCTCTTCACACGCTGGTTTTGTTATGAAACCATAACACTTATTGTGTGGACTGTTTTTATGCTGCACGTTTTCATTGAACATTTAACTGTATACAGCGGTTTAGGCACACCTGGTTAAATTACATGTTTGTTTTTTTTTATTGTGAAAAAAAAGTCTTAAATTAAGAGAGAATAAACACCTCTACAGCGAACACAAAGTATGTGGTCTTATATTTACTCTGAAAACCAACAAAATGTTGAAATGGGACAAAGATAATGAATTTAATTCAGCTCCAAATGGAACTTTGCACTGTTCTTTCCATAACATAAGTATTTTACACATGACTAGAAAAGTAGCGCTGTGTGCTCAAGGTGTATATGCATCTCTGTGCAGTGTCAGCATTAAGGAGTCATCGGTGGCAAAGCTGGGCTCAGTGTGCCGTCGCATCTACAGGATCTTCTCCCACGCCTACTTTCACCATCGCCAAATATTCGACACGTATGAGGTTTGTTGCAGTTATTTGAGCTGTTTGAGATTATTTGAACCACTATTTGGCAAATACATGTACATTAATGAAAGCAGAAAACACCTTTTATAGAGACACTTCACTGAACACTTCATACTGATACTATAAAACCTTTAGAGGGCAGCGATGAGGAACGTTCGGTAAGGGTGGCTTTGAGAATTATTGGGAAGGTGGGGATACATGGGTATGGAAACAAGATAGCTAATCAGTGAGTGTTGTCGCTTTAGACTTGCTTTATTGGTTGAACCTGATGAACAAGAAAGGCGAATAAATTGATAAATGCAATCATTTGTATGGAGATTGACTGTGAGCTACTGTAATCCCATGGTTGTGACAGGCCTGTCTTACCAAACCACTGTCTCTCCACAATGAAAACTGAAAAAAAAAAGAAGTGTTCTTAAATATTTTTTTCATGTAACTGGATCAATATGGAGAGTAGTCCATGTCAGACAGAAGAGCATTTAATAGAGTGGAAAAACATACACATCAAAACAAAAGGCTTTTTTTGGACAAATTAATTCATGAGAAAATGTGAATGTGTCAAATGAATACAATCCATCCTTAAATATAACCAGTGCACAGCTGTGTTTTTCAGTCTGTAGTATTTCAAATGACCGATCTTTTACCTCTCATTTTGGTAGGTATTCTGCATGTCGCTGTTTAAATACGCTCGTTATATAAATTGAATTTCACTTCCAGTGAGGCATTTTAAGTACCAGGCCTGGGAAAGCAGTATAGCTATACATTGATTGCAATTAAAGGTTAAGACAGCGATGGTGTAATTTCTACAGTATATTTCCACACTAAACTATGGTATACAGAATACTGTATTACAGCAGAAATGAGATGTTCTGTCATTTTCAGAATGTGTTCTCTAGACCTGCCAGCAGGTGGCAGCTCTAGACAGTGTTTTAAACATCCAGGTATTGATTTGCGAAGAGTACTGATATAGTTGTTTAGTTCATACACTGTTTACCTCTGGCTCTGCCCATTTTAAAGCCTCCCTGATCTGCAGCTGATTCTGACCACCTTTCCTGTGTTAACTGTCCACAGAACGAGACGTTCCTGTGTCACCGCTTTACTCGCTTTGTGATCAAGTACAACCTGATGTCTAAAGACAACCTGATCGTTCCTATTCTGGAGGAGGAGGGTCAGAATGCCTCCACTGGAGAAAGTGAAGCCTGACCTCCAGCTTGGAACTGAAGTTCACATCTGGAGCCTCCAAAATGCTTTGCTTTTTCATTCGCCCCTCGTCTCTGCCCAAGCCAAAGCCCCTCGTTCTGTTGCGTCCCAGCGTGACAAATCATGCCAGTCTTTTAGCTAGCGGCCTGTCTTTATTTTCCTTTATTTTAAATGTATGGTGATATTCACCCGTTTTCTTTCTGAGGTGTCTTATCCAGCCTACTGTATTTATTTTTGGAATAAACTAAAGATATTTTCGTTATGATTGATGTTAATAAAAACCTACCCAGAACTGGCTTTGATCTCCGCTCCATAAATGTTCTACAGGGTCATCCTGGACCTCCTTTAAAATCTTGGTGTCAAGACTTTTATGGACCAAGACCAAAAAATGGTGTCAAAGTTTGTTTACTAGTAGAAGAATGAGGTTTAAGGGATTCCTGATCCCAGAATATTTGAATGCATCAGGTGTTTATTAACATAATCCTAGTCCAGTGCTGAAACGTGGTTGCTTTGTTTAGGTTTCTGCAGTGCTGTAGTGTTTTAAAGTGGAAATTCAGAGTTTAAATCGTTATACAGTCATCAGAAATAGTAACTTTACTGCAGAATAAAGTTTCCAGATCATCAGATTGTTCAATCACGTTTGATAAGTCAAAATGATTAGTAAATTTAGCCTTCTGGGAAGTGGCCAAATAGCATAACACCTAAATTTTAATATAAAGTGTAAGTGTTACACAAGACCCCTAAAGCCTTATTGAATTGTCAGACGATGCTTAAAGACATTTTTGTGCTGAAAACTGTTGTGCATGTTAGATCCAAAAAACAACAAAACCTTCCTGTGGTCAAAAACTCCAGATAAAGATGCAGTCTCAAAGCCTCTCCCCCATGAAGCCGCAGTTCAGAGGTTTTAGTAATTCGCAAAATTCTCCTTTTGGAACATAAATATTAATGTAAATTTAACTACTGTAGACTGGCTGCGGACCTGTGATGCTTCTCTGGCAGCTGCAGTCCAGCATTCCCACAATAGAACAGTGTTCCATGGGTTCTGTGGAGTGTTCTTGTATTTTTTTTTGTTCTTTAAGTCTTGTATTTTTATTACTGTAAATTACTATATTTACCTTCTTATACCAAAGAAAAAAAATGCACATACACATTAGCACTGAGAGATGGCAGTTTAGTTTACATTTTCTTAAAGGTAATGTATTAAGCAGAGTTTAATTTGAGATTAAAGTGTTTTGGGAGCATATTTGAGGGCATATTTAGAGTTTACACTATAAAAATGGGCATTTTTAGTCACTTTTCCCACATCACAAATGTACAGTTTTTCACAATTTGTGGGTGCTCTTAGAATTGGCTTAAAGTAAACACTAAAACACCATATTTCAGTGTACACTTTTAAAGACAAGTAAACAACAAAGGAGTTGGTACACCTGGTTTAATATCAACACCAATAAGTGGTATATTACACATTGTTCAAATATTCAAATACTGCAGCCGGTAGGTAAAATCTACACAAATCGGACCTTGATACTATATGGCTTATTAAATCAGCATATAAAGCAGCATATGTTCTATAACATACTGTTCTTATGGTCTGTTTTAGCATCACTTAAAGAAAGACAAACATTGCCAGTAAGGAATCATATTAGAATCGGCAAGAATACAAAAGGTTAACATGCTTTAAAGGTTTCGAATATGACATCCAGGTCAATAGTTAACATTCTTAGTAGCACCACTGGTGCTCAAGTCCTAAATCAACAAAATCTGTGAGGCTTAATACCCAAAATGAACGAGTGGAGTACCCAGAGAGTTATCCCCGTGATCAATACTTCACTGAAACACCGCCTGCCTCCACAAGTGAAGCCGTGTGAGGGAGCAGCAACAGTGTGCATCACCTTCCCTTTCAGAACTGTGAACCGAAACTGTACAGACGAACACTTGACACTCCACAGCAGATTCATGTACACTGTACACGACTCCAGCACCACTTGAACTGAATACTGCAGACCAACAGACAGTCTTCAGTGTCCTGACGTTTTTGCTTTTCACCAGAAGAGGGTCTGAACTGTGGCCTGAGTGCCTGTTATAACATTTACAGTGAGAAAAAAAAGGAACACCCCCCAACAAATGTCTGTCCACAGAAAGCATTACCTTAATGGGCCCATTTGCTTCTTGCATTTCATTTATTTCCTAAAAGTGGTGCTAACAGCAGTCCTGGGTTTCAAGCCCACAACCATCTGATCACAGAGCCAATTCCCCGACCACTAGACCACCAGCTGCCCTGTCTAATATTGTAAAGATCCTCAAAACAGCTCTGACCCATCTGGCACAGGCTATGGATCAGACTAGCTTGTCAAGCATGTCCCACAGATTGTGTTCTGGGAAATTTGAAACACACCACATTAAATTCTTATATATATAAAAAATTAGTTTTCCATAATATAGCCCTTTAAAATGTCTGGCTTTTCAAAGAGGACAAAGTGCTCATTCTGTTTTGCAGCCTGGATGTCCTCAGTTTCGGCAAAAGCACGTACAAAACACACAGCCCGCAAAAAAATGTTTACATCCTGCAGTGAGCTGTAGAGGACCTGCGTCTGAGCCAGAGTTTAGACTCGAGTCAATGCAGGTGTCTAAAAAAAAAAAACAACAAAAAAACCAAAAACAGGAAAACTATCTGAGGAACAATAAAATGGGAAAAACAGGGAGATTTGTGTGACAGTAGGGGTGATGGGATGTGACTCCAGATGTGCACTGGAAGCACATCATGGTCATGGTCAGTTTTTGTGTTCGCTAAAGAAAGTCTAGGGTTGGGTGCACATTTCCTTATGGCCATTTTTATAATAAAAAGGTAAAAAAAACCAAAAAAACCCCAGAAACACTGACATAAAATTCACCCCCTAAGGAAGTTATGGCTTCGTAGAAAAAAATTAAAAGTGCTAAAAGGGATGCAAAAATGTTCAATGGACAGAATAAATGCAAAAAAAAAAGGCTCAACCTTCTAAAAGCCATTTATATCACACACTTGATTGTCCCTGTTGAAGCAGACACTGTTCACTGTGTTTGGGCTGGTCACATACAGGTGACCTCGGCTGCCCCGTCATCCTGCTCAAATCCCCCCTCCTCCAGATGGGACAGGGCACTGGGGTAGCCCCCTCCAAAGACAGGAAAACCCCCGATGCCCCCTGAGCAAGGAGACAGTGCACCACCATGAGGGACTCCAACCCCTCGACTCACTGAGTGACTGACCACCTCTCTCCGAAGAGAGCCCACCTGAGAGACAGCAAGAGAACAGCACATAAAGCATCTCCAGGACTAATGACTGTTTGATGATTTTCTAAGAAACAGTAAGTACACAATATCCACTGATAACACACTTAAATATATCCGTCACCCCTAATATCAGTGCATTATTTCTGCTCTCTTTATTTTCTATTTATATCCAAAGGTCCCCAAGCTTTTCCTCTATATATTACGCCTTGCAGAAGTATTCAGTACTTAGATTTAACTTTAAAAATGTATTTGATGTTTTGTCAGTAGATCAACAAGAACCCAAAACTAAACACACAAAAAAAGGCTTATTGCATAAGGATTTAACTGCAGAACAGCTTTGGGTCTGTTGGGGTAAGTTTCTGCCAGATTGGCACAGTTTGGGAGCGATTTTTACTCCGACTGATCAGGTCGGTTGGATGACACAGATCTGTCTCCTGACTTTGACGTGGCCATAGTGAAATAATCGCCTGTAGCTGTTTAACCACGTATGGGCTGCCCCGGCTGTGAATGTGGGATCACTGTTTTGCAGAAAAGTTGAGTTTCGGTTATTTAGCATCAGATTTGAAAAACTCGGAAGAGTATGTTGAGGAACAGGCCGGTTTGTGCAGCTTGAACCACAAACGTTATCCCACGTCTGAACCGGGCCAATGCTTTATGGCAAACTCCAGGTGAACTTTCTTAAGATTCACAAGTAGAGGAAAACTGTAATCTAGACAAATCTGATAACCTTCTGCAAAGCGCTGAAAGTTTCAAAAACTGCAGGAATCTCATTCAACTTAAAGCTATAATATAATAAACAGGAAACTAAGAGCACGATGAAAATAAATTAGTAAACAATTTTATCTACAATTAATCAGATTTAAGCATAAATCCTCACCATACCTCGCTCCGTTGCTGTGGTGACTGGGATTTAACAGGCCTCTGCAGGAACACCACTTGTTTGGTGGCAAGATTTCCCTCACTGCAAAGCAACAAGCCGTCAGAGGCACAGAAACATGGGCAGAGTGTGAGGTGTGAGATGGGTGTTTGTGTCTTGTCTTGCCTGTCATGCCGAATGATGGGTGTGGGAAGCACACAGGTCAGCAACCAGCCAAACTCAGCCAGAGTGTGAAGTAGTGGCCCATAATCCGTCTTCACATCAGAGTCCTGAGAAAAGTGTAAAGTGTCCATTTGTCATAGGTGAACACACCATAGCACAAAGTGAACAGTACCAAATTCTTCTCTTAATTTAACCCGTTCACCAAGTGAAGCAGTGAGCAGCCAGGAACACAGCGACCAGGGAGCAGTGTGTGGGGATTATACCTTACTCAAGAGTACCTCAATGGTGCCAATAGCAGTCCTGGGTTTCAAACCCACAACATTCTTTTCGCAGGGCCAATTCCCCAACCACTAGACCACCCAGCTGCCCTGCCCAATATTGTAAAGATCCTCAAAACAGCTCTGACCCAACAACACATCGGACGCAGGCTATGGATCAGACTAGCTTCTCCTGCATGTCCCACAGATTGAGATCTGGGAAATTGGAAGGCCAAGTCAACACTTTGAACTCTGTCATATTCCTCAAACCATTCCTGAACAATGTTTCCAATGTGGCACATACTGGACACATCCTGCTGAAAGGTCACTGCAATTACATAACTCTGTTGCCATTAAGGGTGTACTTGGTCTGCAACAACGTATGTAGGTGGTATATGTCAAAGTAACATCCACATGAACTGCAGGACCCAAGGTTTCCCAGCAGAACACTGCCTGGAGCATCACACTGCCTCTGCCACCATGCCTTCTTTCTATATTGCAACCTGGCGCCATCTTCACAGGTCCCAGTCATCCACATGATTTAAAAGATTACAGGATTCATCACACTTTCAGTGCTCAATGCTCCAGTTTTGATGGGCACCTGCCCACTGTATACATTTTCTTGGGTGGACAGGGGTCAGCATGGGTACTCCGACAGGTCTGCAGCCACACACCCCCCACACACAGCAAGCTGTGGTGTGCACTGTGTGTTCAGACACCTTTGTATATTAGAAACCTGTCAGCAATTTCTCCTGCCACAGCTCCTCTGTGGGACTGAACCAGATGGGCTAATCTTACTCACAGACATCAGTGAGCCTGACCATCAGTCCCTGCTCCAAAAACAGACCCCTCTCTCCCAACTTAGGAAGGAGTTGTTAATAAGCAAATGTTAAAATAAAATATGCCGTGTAATTTTTTGGCTAACCTCAATAACTGTCCACTGCTCCACTACGATGGTGTCGTTGGCTGGAGGTGCAGAGCTTCTCTCCTCATACACAAACAGACCCTCTAAAGATCTGGGCACCGGCTCACCTGTGAAGAACACAGAGCAAACTCGCATTTGCTTCATCTAATTTTGGAACTCTAATGCTGCTTTCCTTCACTATCAGTAGCGAGTGACACATGGGTCCATACATCAGCTTCTAGACCCATGTCCTGAGAGTCACACACATCCTGACAGCCTGTGGATTAACCAGCCGGTGGATTTTGATTTATCCACCATGCAGCGTGCACTGGGTCTCAACAGAGCTGATAATGTGCCAGTGACCTACTAAAGACGACACTGAACTACTTAGAAGACAAATCAGAGAGAGAGAGAGAGAGAGAAGCAGAGAGATAAGGGGAGAGAGAGAGAGAGAGAGAGAGAGTGAGCGAGAGAGAGTGAGCGAGTGAAGAGAGCAAGAGAGAGAGACAAAGAGAGAGATTTAGTGTGAAAGTTTGGTGTGCTCTCTTTCATGTTCTACATTCTCTGGCCCCAGATGTCCTGACACACACACACACACACATATAACAGTTATTAGTCTGCTGTGAAACAGGAAGTGAGGTCGTGAGGTTGGGACGTGAGTTCTAATTATAGCTCTGGTGGGAGAGGACAGGCGAGACAGGGGAAGAGGAAATAAACCAAAAACAGAAGATTTGGGCGGAGGGATAAATACGCTTTTTTTTGTTGATAAGGACACATCCAAACAAGGAACACATCATATGAGAATCATATTAGGAGACATGGGAGAACTGAGCCATTTAGGATACAGCTGAAAGAACAGTTCATAATCTCCTCTTCCTCCTCTGTTGGAAGGAAGTGGGGAGGAAACCTTTCCCAGGTCACACTCTCATTTGGCTTTCCCCCACCATCTTATGGTCAAAAAACCAAACCAATTCTCAAGGATTGTCTGGAAAGTTATTTAATAGTAATACTAAATTAGGTTGGACAAGTTAGACCCTCACCTTTAGGCGTGTCCCAGTACACAAACGAGTCCACCAATGACCAGCCCTTGCGGTAATAAGCGGCGGTCAGTTCTAACCAATCGGCCTCCAGAGCGCTAACGACTTGGCCCTTTCGGGACACGCGCATGGACAGCGCCCCCTGGTGATAGCAGCAGGCCAGAGCGTCCAGTGGAGCGCAGCCTGGAGCCCAAGAGTGGAACAGCACCAGCAGCCTCAGGTCTGGAGAGCAGAAAGCAAAAAAAGAAAACAGGACAGGTATAAATCTCTGATCCCACAACAATTTTATATTTTTAAAAGAAATGGTCCAGTATAATTTTTTTGGAATTATTATTCATTTCTTTTTTGTTGTGGCTCAAAACACTTTTTATTTCACTGGATACACAAATATGACAAGGCCTAGTATATAAAGAAATGCATTTTGTAATTATTATGTACAGGTACAATTGATTATTGAAGCAATAAGCCATGAGAGGCTGTCAGTTACAGTGATTTCACCACAGGTAAGGGGTGTTGACCTTGTGGCATCATTCTAAGGATAGATCATATGATCCCTGAATTTATGTAAATAACTGAGCTTTACTGATGCCAAAACATTTGCATCATATATACATAAACACTACAGATATTATGTTCTGCCGGCTGTGCAAACATTATATCAGTCAAAAATGAACAGCACAGCGGATTTTAAAAACTTGAACTGTTAAGAGTCAGTGACAGTATTTTACAATGGCTTCAAGCATGGCAAAGACATCAGATTTTAAAACTGTTTAAAACAGTTTTATAAATTCAGTTAAGACGATGCTTACGATTAAAAAGGGCCAATATCATTTAAACAAGGGCTTAAAAATCATGTCTAAGAAAGTGCAGAGGCAGATGTGAAGCGCATATTAACAGGTCGGCACACAGAGCCTGCCTGAAATGAATGTGTCGTCTAGCAAAGAGCAGTGTGTGAGAGTGAGGAGCCCTGAGGCTCAGCCAGCACTGTTGTCACGCAAAGGGTGCAGACATGAGAGGGTGCAGAAAGGAGAGGGTTACAGTGAACTGAAGTGACATGCCAGGGAGGGGTCGGACAGAATGAGTTCACAAAGGGTGAGGGGGTGAAACAGTAGGACCAGGATTTAAATACAAGACAATTGGACTTTGCTTACCACTGATGATCGGTCTTTTGAAATGGACGGATTGCTTTTAAAAAGTTAGACGATCCGAGTTCTGTCTAGAAGTTCTGGTAATACTTTTATTAATTCTAATAATTAAAATACGCTTGAATATAAATGAAAGAATCCATCTTTCTACTAAGCAACATTTTAGTCAAATGTTTAGTCACCAATTCCACTTTTCTGTTTAATTCTATTATATTACATTTTGAACTGAATACAGACTTTTGAGGTTTAAACTGATGGTTGTCTGACAAACTATAGTTCCTTTGCTAGTAGATCCAGGATGTACTAAGAAATCCCACAGCAGTTCTAATAGTTCAAGTAGTTTTTGTTGTTCTTGGTACTTCTCTACTTCCACTCAAGAAGTAATTTTTTTATATATATTTACATCCTTAATTCACAGAAGTGGCTGTATATCACCTGCTTCAAAATGGAGCACCACCAGCCATCACTTAAAGCTATTACTACCTAACCTCTCGCTGCAGCGCCAGTCTCAAGGCTGTTCAGAAAAGGGCATGTTGTTATGGCAATTCCAATTCAATTTTCAACTCCCATTATTTGTTTTAATTTAATTACATTTAATTTCTTTAATTTAATGCATTTTAATTTAAATAAAATGTAAATTTTGTGGAAATACATTAACCCTGCCCCTTCCTAATTCATGACAAACATATGATTTTATATTAATGCTGGGCAATGATTAAAATTTTAAGTTGCAAGTAATCTCATGGTTTTAGGCAATTAATTGCACCGTTATACGCAAAAATCAATATTTAATTCAAAAGTATTAATTCAAAAGTATTGTGCACCATTATTTTAAAAGTACTGCTATATGAACAAAAGTGCAACACCATTTGGTTTGCAAACACTGTAAACAAATAAGGAGCTTTTTAACAGCAGTGTTCCCTTTAATTTCTATAAATCTTTCTATAATTTTTTTATTTATTTATTTCTATAATTTTCTATTTCTATAAATCTCATCAATGTAATCAAATCAAATATAAAAAGTTATTTGCCACTGCAGGGCATTCGCATATAAAATGGACAAAAAACAGCCAACACAACTCCCTGCAGTGCTAGCGTTAGCCATGTTAGCTATGGAGTTGTTTCAGATGCAGAACGCTGGTACTGTTAGTGTACTTTAACACCGAGGTTGTGCAGGTCACGTGCTGTTTGTGTGTCTAGAATGAAGTATCTCCAAACGTGATGTGTGTTTGTCTTCTCTGCTGCATCTCGTGTTTAGATTCCCCTCGCACCAACGGTACCGCCCCCTTTATGAAGGGATTATAATAATTGGTTAAACCAAGGAATGTGTGTCAGCATAAGCCAATCAGAGGCAGAGATTGCATAACGTAAATTTTGTGTTAATGCCCTGTATATATATATATATATATATATTAGTGCTGGGCCATTAACGGCGTTAAAAAAATATCGCCGTTAATCTATTCACAAAGTTGGGTTGGAAGCTGGGTCTATACTACGCAAGCTATTTATGGTTTATACTATAAAAACAGGCATTGGGATCATTTTGTTTGGGGGGAGCATTTTAATCTAGATTTTAATCAGCACTGCTCCCCCTCCCCCAGACAGCCCAGTGCCTACTGTGGAGACCTTCAAGTTCCTGGGTACCACCATCTCCCAGGACCTGAAGTGGGAGACCAACATCTCCTC
>JBBPDB010101429.1:0-23380 GCA_037974465.1 Brachypetersius altus
TGGCAAGCATTTTGCATCACATGAGCTTTCATTTGAGAATATGAGCAGAGTTCTTTTGCAACTTGTGTTTTAGCAACAAAAAATGTGTTTAGATTTATGAGAACGGAGGATTGTGTTTTGTGAATTGTGTCTTCGTGTGAAATGTGTTTATGAAATTGGAAAATGATGGCTAGATTTAGTAAATGTATTTAGACAACTGGCCATTTGGTTTAGAGGATTGGCTTTTGTGTTTTAGCATTTGAGAAAAACTGTAAGATGAAGTCAGCTTCTATCACTCTTATTGCTTCAGGCTTACATCCGAGGGAATGGCAGTGTTACAATGACCTCTAGTTTAAAATGTCAAACTGAGGAGGTAAGAAATATCAAAGCATAATGGAGGGAGAGAGAGATCTCCAGTCTCATCTTCAGTATAGTCACGCTGATCCTACAGGAGAAAGCACTGATGCCTTGACAGAATGTCCACCACATGCTGTCAGTAGACAATAAGATGGCAAATTTTTCCAGCTAGTATCACCCTGTATGGTTCAAAAGCATTCCTGATGTCGGCTTTTGTGAGCCTTCAATTGCTGTGTTCACCCAACCCAATCTCACTATAATCTTCCAACCAGACAGATTGACTGGCAAGAGAGCACTTTCAGGCCTTTAGTTTTGGATGGAGCAAAAGACGTTCACAATCATTTGGAACTTATCAGTCATGAACAAAAAAAAATAGCCCTGGACTTTTGACAGACCAGCACAATCTGATGGACTCAAATGCTGCTTTGAAGTAGTCTTGGATTTACTGGAATAAACAGCTCCTCACCCAGAGGTACCGCATAGACACTCTTGTAAGTCAGATAATAAAGTTGGCCATACCAAAATTATATGAACTGGCCAAATTGTAATGTTGGCACTTTATAATCATGACCAATTAAAGAAGTGAACATACTATTACTGGAAAAAATATACAGATAAAGTGAGCAAAAATGTGGTAAGAGTGAAATTTGAATGTACAGTTAACCCTCAATCTATATTTGCTGCATTTTCAAACATTTGTATGCCCAACACTGACAGATAACAGCTAGCTAATGAAAAATAAAAAACATAACATAACTGCCACACTACCACAGAAAAATATTATTGCATTGCCATCATTACTATTGTCCTAAGAACGACTGTGTCTTGGTTATAGATCCAAGCAATAAAGCTGTATGTTAATCATTTGTTTTTTGGGGGGGCTTTTTTTGTTTCTCTTTAGCATACTCTTCATATACCACTGTAATCATGGAAAGCAAAAAGCTTTACTGCAATGTATCAACAGCCACTGATAAAATTAAACTGATATTGATATTCAGCTAATGCACACTCAGATGTAGTGAACATGGCCGACACGCATAGCATGCTGACAAATTGCAGAGATGGCATGAACACAGATGGTCTGCATGGTGAGGAAAAAAAGGGGTCCTGTGTAGACAGAGGTACGAACAGTGCGACTGTACTGTCAAACATGTTCCTTAAGGCCTCATCCACACGGACTTTGAATCATGGATAAATGAATACGCTCTGAACACCACCATATCTGTGCTTGATTGACTTCAGTGAAGCGTTACACTGGCGTTTGTCTGATGCTGTTTAATGCCAGCCTGCAATGTGTAGTTTTGTGTATTCACCTGTGGGGGCAGTAATTGTTCTCTCCAGATTGTTTACATGTTGGACATACTGATTTGTAGTTCTACATTGAAAACATTGTAGTTCTACACTGAAAATGTTTTATTCTGTGTTCAAACTGACAATCGACCATATTGTTTTAAAAATCCTCTTGATATGACACCGTAGGCATGAGAGGAACAAACATCGCTGCCAATATTGAGTTCACCCTCTTACTGCATAACATCAGGTCAAAGGGAGGTTTTTGTGCTTTTTGAAGACACATCAACCAAAAGTTTCTGTTACTTATTGTGGAGAAATAAACAGAACTTAATAGAAAGTTCGTAAATTTACACTTCTTTATTTGTGACAAATTTATCTTGGTGATCTTTACACACGGGAAAATGTAAAAAAAAAAAAAAATAGTTCTGCAAACTTAGCTTTAGGAAGAATGATAAAGGACAAAAGAAAGCTAGTAAACAACCCAACAAGGGATAAGAAACAGTAAACTGGAATCTAAAACAATGTAAGATGAGCAAAATAGTGACAATTGTGGGTCAATGCAGAAATCTAATATTTTTATATCAGCCGATGCTGATTCACATACATTTATATAATGTGGAAGGTGGGACTAGACCTAGATTAGTATTACAGGAAAAAAATATATAACATTTATTTCGGAAATGTAATAAATGTAGGAAAATGAATATAATTCAGCTGTTTTAGCACAGTAGCCCAGCATCATGTAAAAATCTTCTCCTCTGAAGTACATGTGGCAAACAGCTATTTGTGGAAAAGACAAAAATAATTGCCAAATCATTTTATGATTGCATCAGTCTACCAAAGCAATTCTACAAAATTTAAATATACAAGTACTCCGTGCATGACATGGCTCAAAAACAGGGAGTACTGAGCACATTTCACCTTCTTAAAAGAAAATAGAGATTTAATGACAAATAAAAACATGTACAGAAAATGCATGTTTGTCTTATTATTGCGGTGATGTTTAAGTGTGTACCCTGGGTACATCTATCTGCCTGTGTCTGTGTTGATCACAGGGTCTTGGGAAGGTCAAACAACAGTTTGACGACTGAAAAGGTCAAGTGTGACAGCGCTGAGGAAAACCGGAATGCTCTTCTGATGGAAAAGATGCAAATCCACCAGTTCGGTCAATGTACGGGAGAAATCTGTCTCCAGCAACTGCATGTTTCCACTGCCTAATGGACCACTGGCCTGAAGAGCGAGAGAGAAAGAGAGCGTGACAGAGAGAAATGTGACAAATTCAGTGTGTGACAGACCATCATAACAGAAGGTGGAGCATTAACAAAGAGGAGGAAAATATTTATAGCAATTATATCACTCACCGGTATCATATTTTTAATGTACCTAGATTTTTATACAGTGCATGTCCAAAAGTATTGACACTTATTCTAATGGGTAAATGCAGCTGCTTTTAGGTACAACTACAGTTTAGACACACACACAACTGCACACACAATGTTTAATTTCACAAAGTGTAATCTCCTCAGAAAACCAAAGCCAATTGAAAGGGATGCTCTGTAGCAGGCAAACATGAATCAAATGTCTTCAAGCCCAATGCCAGATAGAGAAGCATACAGTTATGGCACAGTGGAACAGCATTGTCTTCTCCTTTGGGATGAGCTGAAATGCCATTAGTGATCTAGAATTTCAGTCCCTGATCGCACTAATGCTCTTTTGGCTGAATGCAACCAGATCTACACAACAAACCAACATCAAATGTAAAAAGATACCTTATATCTTCACAGTACTTGTTACTAAAATGTCATATTTTAACTTTACAGTGCCATGTCCCAACCTCTCTTTACCTGTTGGAATTAAACACACTATTTGTCACTGTGCTTTTAAATGGATTGATGTAATCTGTTCTGATTAGTGATATGATTACTGATTACGATAACTTCAGACAAAGGGTGGGGCTAACCTGCTGAAAGGCTGAAAAGCAGATAAGTAAAGAGGCTGATGTTTGGTACATCATAAAAACAGTGGGTTCAAAACGGTCTTTGCAGCTTAATTTTGATTAATTGACGAGGCACATTTTGAAACGTAGTGTTCATGTACTACAAAAAAAAATTTCAGATCACTAGAGAAAGTCACCAAAATCTACACCAACCCTAATAACAAACAGGAAATATGACTTGGAATTTTATTGATTTGCTAGTTCTTCAGCTGAGCAATAAGTATAAACTTTAGAAGCCCCAGAAAACTTCAAATGGTGCATTTCTATCAAGGTGAGCAAAAGCCCTTTATTTTCCTTTGTTAATAGAACTCTTCTGAAATTTCAGAGACCTTGTTGACCTTGCCTCTCAAAGTATTTGTTCTTGACAGAAATCTGCCACTTTGTTAGGTTTGTTTTCCTTTTCTTCTCTAAATCACATTCAAAGAAAGGTCAGATGAGTTTTTTTACCCCCTCTCATCAGAGAGGGACTTATTCAAATTGTGACCTTATCAATGCTTCTTTGCATATTCAACACCTGGAAATTGTGTTATGAGCAGTATTTGACCTTTTAGTCAACATCAGGTTTTTGTTGACAGCGAAATCTTCCTCCCGTCAACACAAGTGGACAGAAGTGACAAAAAGCCTGCAAGCCAAGGTGCAAGCCCAATGTGTGAAACCGTGACAGAGAAAAAATAAAATGAATCACAAATTAATTAAAGAAAGTGAGGGCTGGAAGATTAATTACTGCAGCTGCAATTTTTCAAAACTCAAGGGATCTACTTAAAGTAAAGTCAAGCAGTCAAGTACATTTTATTGTCATTCAGCAGAACAGAACAGCACAAGACCACACACAGGGCACAAAAGTGTACAAAAAATACAATCTGACAAGACAACAAAGTGTGTAAAGTGTAATGTGTAAACATTCAGCACAATCAGCAATAGCTACAGTCTGGTTTTAGTTAGGGGCAGTTTTTAGTCTCAGTTCCGGTTGAGGAGTCTGATGGCCTTTGGGACGAAACCGTTCCCCATTCTGGCAATTTTCAACAAACCTTAACAAAAATTTAGGATCTACACAGGTGTGAAACCAGCTAAATGCATCACATGCTAGGCTGCTGTAGCTGTACATTTTGTAAACTAGTTTTATCATTTGTTTTCACACACATTGATATAATTATAATTAGCCAACTGATCTGTGGTAATGGCTGTTATCACTTAATGCATGAGAGTTGCACAAGTGGTTGGGCTTCGGCCTTCTGGGCCCACCAACACTCAACACTGTTGTTCCATGAACACCAACCTCAACCCTACTAACCTATACTGAAATAAACAGTGTAATAAGCATAAAAGGGAATGGTTCGAACAGCCTTTTATTGGCTTTGAAACCTAATAATTAGGCATCTTTGCTCTTTTAGCACTGATGGTCAAATAGAATGTGGTGCAGTTCACAGCATTTTGAGGTGAGGTGATGCCTGCTTGGAAATCCTGCATTTGACAAAAACAGCTGTCATTAACTTTCTATACTTTCAAAATAATAGCAATAACTGTTCTATCTATAGGCCTTACTGCTGACTAAATTAACTGTGGGGTGATATTCCTTTAAATCATTAGCTTAAAAGCAGTTTAAACTGTAATCACTTTCAAATTCACTCACAGTGCTTTCTTGTCTCGTTAGAGACATGAAGAGAATGCTCTGCTTTAACTTTCCAGACTGAGCTCCAGTTACAGAACAGCTTTTCTAATTGGTGTATTTTTAACAAAAAAGAGAAAAGCAAAAAAAAAAAACTGGGGAGGTAAACACAATGGCAGCTGAACAATATTGTGTACCGCCCTTGTGTACCGCGGTAGTTCGGTTTTGTACTTCCTTTTGAAAATGCCGCTTAATGCTTACAATACTGTTAAGCAGCAAGCACCAATGAGTGTATTGTGTTTAGAGCACTTTAACTTAAATTTTTTTTTTTTTTTAATATTTTGTAAGTTTACATATACATATTTTAATCGTGAGTAAGAGGCAGTTCATCGTTTGTTTTGTTGTGTTATTATTTGTAGTGTTCTATTATTAAGCACAGTGTTGCTGGAATACTTCATTTAGTATGCACGCAGCACTGGCCTCAAGACAACATTGCAAATGATATAAAACAGCTTTCACAAAATAATTTTGATTTCAAGGTTCTACTGTTTGCATGTCAGTGATACCCAATGACCTCAGGAAATCAATATTTATCAGTATTTCCTGATAATTGATATCAATTATCCCTTTGTCCTCAAAATGAAACTCCTTAAAGACATTACAACACACACACTCCTCTTCATACTTCGGTATGATGGTTGACATATGTTTTGCTTAACAGAGAGTGCACAAGAGGGAATACAAGAAGCAAAGGACAGAAATGTCACCACGTATTACACAAACACTCAAGGAATCCTTGCTCTCTGTGATATGGCAGATGTGCCAGACAGATGATGCCTTATTTCTCAGATGAGGCATTTCTTTTTGGTGGACTCAGGCTTTGGCATAGTCTCATCAAACATATACCCAACTAAACGGCATCATGGTTTCCCAAAAACTGTATTAATAATGTAACAAATGATTAACAGCACTAATTTTGTAGTATGACTTCCCCCACAGTTCTGCATGTATCTGTTTGTGTAGATACATGTAGATAGAATCCACAGCTGGAGCCCTCATTCAAATACAGTTATATGTGTGTATTATGTGGATGCTCTTATCCAGAGTGACATACAATTCTGAATTATGTCACAGATGTTTGGCTTTTCCCAAAGGCACTTTGTGCTGTGAATCAAAAGTCAATCTTCAAAGTTCCAGGTCCCCATGAGAGCCTTTATTGTAACAAGAACCCACAAGCTGTATGACAGCAAGGGGCTTTGATTATGGGAGGAATCATTGACTGTATATAATGGAAAGATAAACGGAAAAATATTTTACTGCTACACTAAATAGTGTTTATAATAACCTTGCTTGAGAGTCTTAATATAAACAAATGTTACTGGGAGAACATCTTCAAATTAAGGCTAGATTTTTGTATACTGTAAGCAGAGTGTTCAACCATGCATTTAACTTGTAGCTATCAAAACATGTTCAAAACAAACTTGTGCACTATATATCTTTTGATCTATTAATTGTTTATTAATAAATCATAAAATATATCATTGTACACTTATTGTTTAATATTTGTTATTACTAATATCACAGAATCATGG
Source organism: Brachypetersius altus (assembly GCA_037974465.1). Taxonomy (NCBI): domain Eukaryota; kingdom Metazoa; phylum Chordata; class Actinopteri; order Characiformes; family Alestidae; genus Brachypetersius; species Brachypetersius altus. The sequence continues at coordinate 6,824 of JBBPDB010101429.1, forward strand.
TGTTTCATGGGTGTAACATTTTCTAACAAAAAACATACTGAACACTTTGTATTCCCTTATAGTAAAAAAAAAAAAAAATCACAAATGTACATTGTACTATGTTCCCTGTATCAAAACTTAAAAGTAAACAAAATAAGTACAAAAAGAAATACAATTCAATTAAGCATATTGCAGTTATTGTACCAATATAAAGTCACAATTATAATTAATCCTATATACAATTCTCTCAAGTCATATGGTGCATTAACAGTAAACTATGAACACCCAGCGGAATCTCTGTTTAAGTTATTCCAAGAACAATGGCTTTTATTAATTCATTCTGATGTAACAGAATTGGCATTGTGTTCTCCTCAAACCAGGTTCAGGCATTGTAAAATGATGTAACTTCATGTGACTCACAAGAAGCTGCTGGTGCTCTTTACCCTCCCAAAAAAACTATGACACAAAAAAGATTAAGCAATTAGGAACATTTCAAACTAGATTCAATTCCCTCCAGTGAGTTGTTTATGCAGAATTACAAGACATGGAACTGAATTAAACTGATATTCACCAGTCAAAACTGAAGCACATCTGTATGACAAAAATTTTCTTTCGACCTCATCTAAAAACAAAAGTTTTTAAATGTATTATATAATGGCAACTACAGTAAATTGCAACCATTTGCATTAACATGAATTTCCTACCATTAGAGTAAAAAACAAACGTTTTTGCTTCACAGTTAACTGGATGCAAAAAGGCATTATTTCATAAAAATTAAGTCAAAGAACTCAATTTATTCCATCTTAAGTTCTGCAATATATTTCCTCCAACATTTCTGTTCAATTTGGATAAAAGTTCAACACTAACAAGGGAAAAGAAACTTAGTTTAAACTAAGAGAGGGGCAGGGAGGTCTGAAAGCTACTAAGATCCATTTTAATGCACGTTCCTCTATACATATTAAAGCTGAAACTGAACTGATTAAGATTGTGAGCATCTATAAGATATGTGTTCTGTGAGACCATGTGTGTATTGTTTCATGTTAAAAATGTCAGAACATGCTTTGCTGCACAATCAGGCCTCTTCCTTATAAAATAAGATATTAAATTCCGCATCAGAGATAATAATTTGTTCTTTTTTCTCTGCATGACAGGGTGTAATCAACAGCTTCTTTAGATGAAGGAATCATCTCACGATTAGTCGACAGCAAATGTCAAAGCTCAGAATCATCAAACACCTAGCAACACATACCAGCAAACACCTAGCAACACATACCAGCAAACATTCAGTATATAGAAAATCTACAGAGTTTGTTTTGAGCAGTTACTTTGTTTAGTAGCATTTAGTAGAACAATTCTAGTAGTTTCAATGACATTCTTAACAGAATTATTTAATTTGAATACAGGAATCAGTAGTTTAGTATTTGGAAGACTCTCATAACCAGTCAGAAAAAAATGTACAGGTGTAAGGGTCAGGGGGGTTGTGTAGGAAAAGGGGACGAGACGTTACAACAGGCTAACAATTTAGTAAAACTTCAGTTTGACTTTATATTTAATGTCTTTAATAACCAGGTAGTCACAATATCAATGCATGCATTAAAATAATTACAGGTGATGCGAATGTAAATACACATATTTAGTAACTTCAGTTTTTACTCCTATAATCCATCTGTAACACTGAATACACAAGCAGTTGTAGTGTGCACTGTTATTTAATTTTTTTATTTAAGAGTATACGGAATATTATTGCATCGCAGATTATCAAATTACATTTTAAAAGTCTGTGTTGATTAATTAGTGTGACTTATTTTTGTGGGTGTGTGTGAACTGTGGGTGCCGTAGTTGTGAACATGTTACTAAGGATGCTAAGGAGGAAACTAAAAGGCAGCATTAGCTATAATACTAAAAAAATTCTCTGTTCTGAGAACTATCTTGACAAACTTGCATCCTGGTTCACTGAAGACTAAAAGCAATGTTTAGAACATGATGAGTTATTAACATTTAATAGTTAGTATTAGCATTAGCTCTTTAGCTTATTTAAGGCACCCATCACTACTAAAGCACAGCAACAAGTTTTCCTTCTTTTGGAATAAAATATATTTGGATATATGGAACAATATTTATTGTTAAATTTACACTTGTATTCGCTTCCACTCCAGTTTAAATAGAATCTATTAAATCTATTTATTAAATCTTATTACAGAAATTGGTTATTACAGAGTGGGTTACCTGTGAAGGAGACCAAATCTCTTAAATATTCTCATCTAGCAACACCAATTTAAGAAAACACATTAAGGAGTTTAGTGTATTATTTGTTCATAATAGTCCAAATATTGTTTATGTGAAATGATTTGTTAGTTACTATAATATAAATACCTGATATAAATTATTGAGCAGGGTGCTGCCATTCATATCTTCAGTGTATAGTAGAAATATTTTATTTCTACAGATTCTAGATGGCATCAAATGACTGAGTTTATTGCTTTAGAGCTAAAAAGCTTTTTTTTTTTTTTAAATAAAAGTGTAGAATTTTACTTTATTAATTACATTCTGAAACTGTTAAAACTAGTGTTCAATAAGTATACTGATGCCCAACATTTTTAAATCAATGCAGGGATTCTTGGTCAAAAACATACAGGAAACAAATATTACTAATCAAATTATTTAGACTGCATATGTAAATATGCATAACAAAGGCTTTATATTATATAAATACACAAAATAATGATGCAATTGGGAATTTATTACAGTAATAATTAAATAGTACTGCGTTTTCATGATCAAAGTGATCCTAATGCTAAATTGTGCAAGGCACAAAGAATGTTTTGTGAATGACTGTACCAATGCCTGCAAAGCTGTCCCACCACACAGCTGCTTAATAAGGAAGGAAAGAGGGCAAAGAGCTATACAAAGATTAGGTGCAATTGTATAGGTTCCACTGAAATGAAAGGCGGGTGGTGGGTGCGGTATTAACAGAAAGTAAATTACGAATATCAAATAGAGTGCTGCTTTTTAAACTGTATAGTTAGGTTAAAAATGTTGAGGACAATCATGATTAGAGCAGTTGACACCAAAAGCTTCTGACTGGAAGTGAAATGGAAAGCACATCTGGAGGAAGAAATCAAGGTAAAGGCACCATATGGCCCATCAGTGACAAATGAAGAGGGGGTAAAGTGTAAAAACCTTTTTTAAGGTCAGGAAGATCAATAGCAGGTGAGTAGTACCGAAGAATGTGAGCAATTAAAAAGTAAATGTGAGAAATAAACAAGTAAGATTAAGAAGATCTGAATCAACTGATAAAAGTCAAGATAGGAATGGGATTTTAACTTAAAATTATTTTGAAAGAAAAGGGTTAGATTACTATGTGCTAAATGTTAATATTACATGTTAACTGTGGCCAACAGAAAGTGCTAGAAATGTGCTAGTGTTTTCTGTTCATTTAGCCTACACAATGCATTTAGCCTATACAATGCATTTAGCCTACACAAAGCCCAGCTCACACACTGCATTTAGGTTCTGCAATTGTAGATCTCTTCACAAATAATTATATTGACTGCTTTTAAAAGTAATTGCATGCAGGTTTGCTGTTGAAATGGACAGATGTCCAGTATTCAAACAAAGACGTATCAGAAAACCAAAAAGGTTTTATGATGACACCAGCAGCGGTGAACATCTGCAGCAAGAGTCAGAAGAGAACTTTAGATGCATGGTTTTCAACGTAATTGTTGATACTGTCATCCAGGAGCTGTCAGACAGATTTCAAAATCTGTTTCTTGTGTCCGAAAGATTCAGGTTCATAGCCAGGATGTAACAGATGACTCAAGCAGAATTAGAGGACTCTGTAACCAGATATGCTCTCTCTACCTATGATGTCTCTAGAGACATAATTCAAGAGATATATCCTGCTAGTCGCCTGTTAAAAGGGATACAAAACGGCTGCAGACAAATTGAACTATCTTCTACAGAAAAATCTTGACCTGGTTTTCCCCAATTTGACTGTGGCCCTGACCATGCCAATGACTGTTGCCTCAGCCGAGAGATCGCTCAGAAAGCTGAAGCTTATGAAGACCTACCTTCGGTCAACCATGAGTAATGACAGATTAACAGTGCCGTCAGTGATCTCTATTGAAAATACTCTTGCCAGGTCTATTTCCTTTGATTCTATACTTGACAAATGGGCAAGTGCCAAGGCACGGCATGTTACAATTCAGTTCCTTCCCCCCAAAAAGTGAGTAGTTGCGCCCCTGGTTGTAAGGGAAAGGGGTCTCTTAGTGTAAGATGTTAGTGTGTACATGTAAAAAAAAAAAGTTGAAAAGTACATATTGACATTAAATCATCCTTAGTAGCAGGGTTGCAGGTGGCTTCAACAGGTCTGATATGACACACACACAACAAAACCACTTGCCAAAACATAGAACAAACCAGCAGGTCTGGTTCCTTTGTGGGCAGACTGCAGTAAACTCTGATCAATCACCAAGCCAAAAGAAAATTCTAAATCACACTTTTCTTATCTGAATAAGTTTGATGAGTACATTGAGATACTGAGTCAGCTCTTGCTTATGTGGTCTCTGACATGCCACTAAATATCTTATGAATATTTAAGATATTAATATTAAGATATTAATAATATTAATATTAAGATTACCTTCACGATCAGAAGGGAATACTGTGGCATACCTGTGCCAAGCCTGCTGAGATTAGCCCAAGTATCAACCCAGAGATGTCATTAAAAATGTGTTAATAAAATTAAAGGGCCTCTGTAACTGTCCATCTAAATAAAGGATTTCAACACACCTGTACATGGATAAATTAATGACAACCAAAAAATATGCACAAAAAATTCAAATTCTTTAAAGGATATCAAGGATGAGACCTGTGTAAATTTGAGGCCTTGTCAACACCTTAAATTCTCATTTCCTCAAACCATTCCAGGCCAGAACTCCACACGACCAACAATGAGCAGGTATTGTTTCACCTTAATAATAACAGAAGTGTCTAATGTGTCTGATCCAATCTGTTCAGCACACACCAACACTGCACTCTGTCAGTGGTGGCCTAGTAATTAGGAAGTTGCCTGTGTAATTAGAGATCATGAATTTGAATCCCAGGACTGCTACTGGCACCACTGTGGTATGCTCAAGCAAGATACCATCCCCACACACTGCTCCCTGGCTGCCCGGTTTGGTGAATGGGAACTATTTCATGCTGCTCACAATGTGACAAATGGACACCTACCTTAAACAGCAATGAGTCCTCCATGCGCTCAGCATAAACAGAAGTGAGGCGGTATTGGTTTTCCACTGTAATGTCAATCTGGTATCCAGTCAAGACGTAGCAGACTGTGCGAAACTCCTGGATTTTCTTCTGGAACACCTCTTTCAAGCGCTGGTTCTTCAGCTCAACACTCTCCATCTGCTTACGCAAGTCTGCCAAAGAGACAATCAAAACAGAACTAATAAACACAATTTAACATTTGAACGAGGAAACAAAAAAAGGGGTTATCATAAGAAAATTGCTGATTACATTAACTTTCTCCAAAGCAACATTATTAAAACAAATCGCAATACTCCATCCATCCATCGATCATCTCCCACTTAACTGGAGTCAACAGCCTAAGCAGGGAAACCCAGACTTCCCTCTCCCCGGCCACTTCGTCCAGCTCTTCCAGGGGGATCCCGGGGCCTTCCCAGGCCAGCCAAGAGACATAGTCTGTTCTAGGTCTTCCCCGAGGTCTCTTGCTGGTGGGACATGCCCAGAACACCTCCCCTGGAGGCATCCCAACCAGATGCCAGAGCCACCTCATTTGGCTCCTCTCAATGTGGAGGAGCTGTGGTTCTACTCTGAGGTCCTCCCGGATCCCTGAGCTTCTCACCCCGTCTCTAAGGGAGAGCCCCGCTACCCTGCGGAGGAAACTCATTTCGGCTGTTTGTGTCTGCAATTCTTTCGGTCACAACCCACAGTTTAACCATAGGTGAGAGTAGAAACATAGACCAGTAAATCTAGAGCTTAGCCTTCTGGTTCAGTTCTTTCTGTACCCCGGCAGACGCCGCACCAATCCATCTGTCGATCTCCCCTACTAAGGGTATAGAGCTGGTCCACCATTCCATGTCCAGGACGAAAACCACACTGCTCCTTCTGAACCCGAGATTCGTCTATCCAATGGACCCTTTTCCAGCGCCCCTGAATAAACCTTCCCAGGGAGGCTGAGAAGTGTGAGGCACTGCCCCTGATGTCCATGCGATGTTGCAGATGCAGGTCAACCAAGACAGCCCCACAACTCCGGGAGGATCTCATCCTTTTTAACCACCTCTGTAACTTCAGCCTCAGTGATGGGAGAATCCACCCCCAAGGCCCGAGGCTCTGCTTCCTCAATGGGAGGCGTGTTGGTGGGATTGAGGAGGTCTTCGAAGTATTCCTTCCACAACTTCCCAAGTTGAAGTCAGCGGTGCCCTGTCCCCACCATATACAGTGTTGACGCTGCACTGCTTCTCCTTCCTGAGACGCCGGATGGTGGACCAGAATTTTCTCGAAGTCGTCCAGAAGTCATTCTCCATTGCCTCTCCGAACTCCTCCCACACCCGCGTTTTAAGAAGTTATTATCCTGGTTTAGATATAGTCTGGTATATTTACAACTTGATCCTGGAAATCTAACACTTTTGTAAGATCTGAACATTCTCCACCTAGGGGAGCTATCTGAACTCAAACTGCTTGTGTGTGAAATTGAGTAAACCTACATCAGCAGGTATCACACATTTTTATACTTTTAAATTTGCTTTATGTTCATGCAGTTGATATGTTTGCTGTTATAAACTGTATGTAAATGATGTAAATAGATTATTTGAATGCTAATTTAAATGTTCATCATCTACGCATGGGCTTAGCAAGGACAGGGTGATTATGCATAAACCTACGCAGTTTTTATAGTACAAAAAACAAAATCAGACTCAAAACTTTCTAAGCATTGACCACCTAAAATCTCCTGTGAAGGTGGTATAATAAGTGTAGTGTCATCAGTTGCCACGGCGCCTCCTGCCTCCATCTTCCGAAGGCGGTCCCTTAGACGTTCACACTCCACCCTCAACTGCTCCAAGTCTTCAGCACGTTGTTGCTTTGCAATACTGGTGGGGTTCAGCCGGAAGTGCATCACTTTTGTTTTGGCAGGGTCATAATCGCCCTGGAAAACATCCAAAAACAAGGACGAAATAGGTCAGTGTAACATTCTTACATGTAGAGTTACCTTAGAAATCTTAGAAAGCTGATTTTATATATTGGCAGATGATGCCAGGTTGGATCGGGCAGAATTCGCCTAATATGTAGGTTCAAGACCCATAATTATTTGTTGTGAACCCATTTTTCCCCTACAATATCTGAAGTGAAAACACTTATTTAAAAAACAGAGAACACTTGGCCTTCAGCCAACAAAAGGTAATTCCACAGCCAAGAAGGGATTTAAAATCCACTAAATGAGACTTGTGCTGCATTAAGGGGCCTATCAAAAAATGTTTGGCCCAATCTGAGCAGTTCATTATCGTATAAATTACAGAGAAGATGAGAAAACATCACATGTCTACTGTGATCCAGGCCAGCTCTACCAAGATTAGTGCCTGAACTTGGATTAAATGGGCATATATGAGAACACACCACACATCTACTATGGGCCAGTTCCTGACCTCACAAATGCTCTTTGGAATTTGTCGGTTGAAATTATTGCCCATACAGTCAAAAGTCTTGTGGAAAGTTATCCCAGAATAGTGGAGGCTGATTCCCCATTCTGAAATCACTTGCATTTATGCGATGTCCAGCAAGCTTATTTAATGTCCACATATACATTTGCCCTTATTGCGTATTTGGTTATATTATATTTTTGAGAATAAATAAAGTCACACTATAGCTTCAATCAGTTGAAAAATAAATATACAAAAGTTAAAAGTTAGAAATTTTACATTTTAGATTGTTCAAAATAGCCACCTTTTGCTTTGATGACAGCTTTGCACACTCTTGGTGTTCTCTCAATCAGTTTCATGAGGTTGTCACACCTGGAATGGTTTTCAATTAACAGGTGTGCCTTGTCAAGAGTTAATTCATCGCTTTCTTGATGTGTTTGAGACAATCAGTTGTGTTGTGCAGCGGTAGGGTTGGCACAAAGGTGTATACAGTGAATAGCCCTATTTGACTAGTGTTCTAATCCATATTATGGCAAGAACCACTCAACTAAGAGAAACGATAGTCCATCATTACTTTAAGACATGGTCAGTTAGTCCGTAATTTTTTTCAACATATGCTCAAGTGCAGTTGCAAAGATCATCAAATGCTATGATGAAACTGGCTCTCATGAGGACCAACCCAGGAAGACCAAAAAAAGGAAGACCAAAAGTTACCTCTGCTTGCAGACAACAAGTTCATCAGAATTATGAGCCTCAGAAGCTGCAAATTAACAGCACCTCCTATTAGAGCCCAAATAAACGCATCACAGAGTTCAAGTAGCAGGGATCTAAACGTCAACTGTTCAGAATAGATTGCGTGAATCAGGCCTTCATGGTCAAATTACTGCAAAGAAGCCACTTCTGAGGAAGAACAAGAAGAGAGTTGCTTGGGGCAAGAAACACAAGGAATAGACGTTAGACCAGTGGAAATCTGTCTCTTGGTCTGATGAGTCTTCAACTTACACACCCGCTGTGTCTGTCAGATGCAGAAAAGGTGAGCGGATGGTTTCTACGGGTGGGGTTCCCGTCGTGAACCATAAAGGTGGTAGTGTGATGGTATGGGGTGACGATTTATTTAAAATCCTAGGCACACTTAACCAGCATGGCTACCATGGCATTCTGCAGCGACATGCCATGCCAAACCTGGTTTGTGCTTAAACCTCCAGGCTATGTAAGGGCTATTTGACCAAGAGTGATGGAGTGCTGCATCAGATGACCTGGCCTCCACAATCACAATGTAGGAAATAAAAAAATTAAAGAAAAGCCATTAAATGCAAAGGTGTGTCCAAACTTCTGACTGGTACGATATATTTGAAAATCACCCCTCCTAGAAGCAGACCCATCAAACAAAGTGGTTACATGATATTCTGGCATGTTGCCCAATTTAAAATTGTCAGAGCTTAGTGCTTAGACAGCTTGCTTCAGATCATCTTAGCGCTGGGATCAAGGACTCTGGCTTGGCCATGCTAACATACAGAATTAATTTTTATGTATTGTATCAGTCAGTCTGTGTGACCTGGGTTCTATTATATTACAGTTTTATATTACAGACATGATCAGATGCTGCAAGAGAAATTCCCTAATGTTGCCTGGATTTCAGTAGTCACTCAATGATTGAGGCTGCAAAGCTGGACACTCACAGAGTACTGAATTTTTCCATGGACATGATTGCCAGACTGTGGGCTGATGGAAATCTTTATAACGTCTTTGTAACCATTTCTTTTTTAGTTCCTCTGGAGTTCTTTGATATATCTTTGCTCAGGCCATATTGCACATGATCAGAGTTCTGATATGACCAGTATGTATAATTATGTGGTTACAGTTTTATTCAGCAGGGGGGAAAAAGAAAAGAAAAAAAGTCAGCAGACCTCTACAAAAAAGTGAACTATTTTAAAACCATGATGTGTTGGCAAAGCTGGTATGTTTGCCTATGCATGAATTCTTCCATTTTATCTGAGAAAAATGTATTTTGCCTTCAGCATCACAGCTGTGCATCACTTCCTTCATAAACGCATGAGGGGTGATCTAAAAATATTACAGATGAAAGCCATTTTTAAGGCTGTGGTGGGGGAGAAAAAAGAGAGACATCTCTCTTGCTTTCCTGTTTTTTCTCCTTCATCAATCACTGGCACTGCTGGTGAGTGTAAATGGAGTGTGTGTTTCAACATCTTAATAGAATAAGTGACAAAGACCGAACTGAAGAAAGGAATGACTACAGATGACACAAACAAGACATGCATGCATTACAGTAAATGTGAAAAATAAAATTGAAATTGTGGTCAATAACTACAAACAAAAACTATTCAATAACTATTAAACGATTTATTAATAATTGTGTTTGCTAACAGCAAGTTTGGTCACAAAGCTAATGTTTACTATATGAACAGTTCATTTAACTTGGCCCAATGATGTACACGGTCACTCATATTCCCAGTATTTTACGTGGCTTCATGCATTATTTTAGAAAAAATGCATTTGTTTTCTAATATAACACCAAGACCAGGAAGGCAGTAATATGCTACAGGAAATAAAGCACATACATTGACATCCAAATGTCAATAAACATTGGGCCCACAGAGAAACTTCATGAAACTTCATAAATTATAGCCACGGTTGAATAAGTGTCTCTCTGCAATATCATTTATTTATTTGGTGCCAATAAAAAAATAAATCTTTAGAGTCACTCTAATGAAGAATTCTTCTACATATAATGAATACAGGAGTTTATATTTATCAAAATGAACATGGTTACCTCAAGGGTAACATACTACAGAGAGCATTTTAGTCCAATTTAATGAGGATTACAATGCTAATGTACTTCGTATCTATTTCTGCGTATTCATTTTATCTAAATGCAGTATCCAGCTCTCAACCTCACAATTTTCTACACAAATCATGTAGTTTCACAAAGGTAGGGCAAACCTAAAGATAATCTCGGGAGATATGCAAAAAACAGCACTGCAACACCAAGAAATTCTTATATGTAATAAAATGGCTCTTAGATACTGATTTCAGGTTTCTCTGGTTTTAGCCATATTCATTGCTATCAGGTATATAACATCAAGCACATAGCTATGCAGTCTGTATTGCCAATACTTGCAGTAAAGTGTCATGTTGAACTTAATTATGGAAAGCTCAATGATGAATCATGCTTTACTATGTGACAGTGATAGAAGAAACTAGGGTTTTTCAGATGACAAGTTAACGCTGCCGATAAGAATGCTTTATACCAACAGCACAGTTTGGTGGAGGAAGGATAATGATCTGGGGCTGTTCTGAGAAAGCAGGCACACCCATCACATTAAAATGTTGATTTTAATTTTGCCAAATAATTCCTGTGGGTGACTAGACATGTAATTTAATTTATGTTAAAAGTAGTGGTGGGCCGTTATCGGCGTTAACGTGCTGCGTTAATGTGAGACTCTTATCGCGCGATAAAAAAATATCGCCGTTAATCTATTCACAAAGTTGGGTTGGGAGCTGGGTCTGTACTACGCAAGCTATGATGACTTTCACTTTGATATTTTAGCGCAGATTTACTCTCTCTGTCTGTCTGTCTCTCTCTCTCTCTCGTTCGTGACTTTTCCGGAGCGTGCGGATGGTCTCTCTCTCTCTCTCTCTCTTTCTCTCTCCCTTTCTCCCTCTCTCTCTCGTTCCTGACTCTTCCGCAATTAAACCTCTGGTTTATATTTACATTTGCTTTAAGGGTAATGTGTTAAACTTAGTTCGAAATGAAATTAAAGTGATCTGTGAGAACATTTGGAGGCATATTTATGGTTTACACTATAAAAACAGGCATTGGGATCATTTTGGGGGTCAAATGAGGCATTTTAATTTAGATAAATCTAGATTAATTCCAAGATTAAAATGAGATTAATCTAGATTAAAAAAATAATCTCTGTCCATCCCTAGTTAAAAGTCAATTTGTACATTCAGCACCATTTGGCAGTGTGTAGTTAAAAAAAAAAAAAGTGTAGTAAAAAAAATTAAAAATAAAATAATAACAACAGCCTAATTAATATATATCTGTCTATTTACTTGACAATAATATATTTATTTGGCAATAATCTCAAATTTAGCCAAAGCACTCCTGTTAGGGCATGTTTAATATTGTTCTTACATAAGCATAAGCCCTAATAATACTAATACTAATAGTAATATTAAGAACAGTAGTGGTAGTGGTGTAATAAATAATAAAAAATAAATCAAATAATAATATCCATCCATCCATCCATGGGTCATATGTGCAGGGCCCTGCAGCCCCAAAGCCTGACATGACTGGTTCACAGGACAAATAAGTTTGAGAAACGCTCACTCTCACTCTCTCGCACGCACACACGCACGGGGTCGCTGTCAAGTTACGTGGCAGCTTGTCAAAATAAAAGACTTCCTACTTTCAAAAATAAAAGTAGAAATACTTAATTTGCCAAAAACTAAAATGCCAAAGTTTAGAATAACACATTTATTTTAATTAAATAACTCATTTATTTTAACCCATCTTATCAGGGTTATATGTTTATTTGTCATCATTCCTTTTGACCACTTACATTTCCAGGTTTTTATAGCCATCTGCTTGAAACATTTTAGACATGCTGTTTTTGTTAGTGTGCCTTTAAGATTGATATATGTAAATCACTTCTGTTCTGCCTGTACTGTGATTCAATCAACCAGGAGGCAGAGTTTCTGAGCCCAGCTTGCTCTTTATCATGTCTCACAGAGCTTTAGAAAGGTGGGAGGGGCTTTTCCACTGCTTTGCCTGAGATGTGGAATGAGATCACGGTCACTGGGACTTCAAATAAGCATTTAAACCATCTCAAGAACTTTGACAGGCACTCACCAGACTCCTTCTAAAAGCAGATTAAAGAGAGGCACACAAGGCACACCAGCTGCGCTTTTAAGAGCTTAATTCAACAGTGCCAGCCTCAGGTTGAATACTGCACATACCTGCTTTGTAAAGTAAAACTATGGTTACTGCATAAAAACCATAGGAAACCATAGTGATTTTTTGTAAGCTTTGAACAACCGCTCATTTTAATCAGAATCTTTATTTATATTTAAACTTTATTTATCCTGGAGGAAACATATTTGCTGCCAGATGTCTTATGTGTGGTGGCTAGTCAAGCCTTTGGGAACAGTAAAAGGTGTAGATCTGGCCAGTTAGCATGGGGTACTTTGATGTATTTATCATCCTAAATGAGCATTTTTTTGTAGGTTTGTTTTTTTAAACAACCATCTGCAGATATTACTGTGATATGGGCCTCTTCATTTTCACATGCTTCTTGCAAGAAGTAAAAAAAATGTGAGTCTGAGTATTCCGTCCTGTTTTGTCTGTAAACAGTGGGGTGCGTATATGTGGGATTTGATGCTCAGAGGGGGTGTCCTGCAGAAGTATAAGCTGATTGGAGTGTATTTAAATGCACAGGGAAGTGCACCCAAAACTATGCGAAGCTTATCTTGTGTGGCACCTGTACTACTGCACCATTTAAGACTGGAACAGAAAACAAGAAGTTCCAGTACAAAGCCAGCTTCAGGTTTGTGGATTGTTGTGTGGTCTCTTATTGTACAATGCCACTAGTACAGTCATCAGTTCACCAGCTATGCAGACTAGCAGTGTGCGAAAGAAGAAGGATAACGTACTGGCCTAGTCATGCTGTAGCTCATGTTCTAGCTGATACAAGAATTGGAATGAGAGTGCTCCAGGGCTTAACTAAAGAAGGAAACTCCAGACACTAAACATTCTTGGGTGAACAACCAACATAGTTTTGACACTTGGATTTTGAGCCACAGCATTGCTTTTTAAATTATATATTAAAAAACTTAATATACACAACAGGATTGATTTGTTAAAGCTTTCTTTTACTATCACATTGCACAACAAGAATCAGTAGAATCACTCCTTGACTCCTACTCCATGTGTTGGACGGCATTGCCATCTGCTGGAATGATTTTACTATTACAGTACAGGTCAGATCCTGTGTGCATTTTGCCTGCATCACACAGGTTCAGTTCATTCATTTTCTGTAACGGCTTTATCCTTCTATGGTCGCAGGTACTGCCCACTGCAAGGTGCTCACGCCATTTACTCACACCTACAGCTAATTTAGAATCTACAGTTTACCGGATGCACGTGTGTTTGGACTGTGCGAGAAACTGAAGAACCCTAAGGAAACCCACACCACCAGGAGGAGAAAATACAAACTTCACACACACAAGGGCAGGTCACGGATTCAAACCCCTAACCTCGGATGTGTAAGTCACAGGGTCCCTAGGTTCAATTAAGTTATGTTCAATTCTATTTATATAGTGCTTTTTACAACCAGTGTTGTCATACGTTGCAAAATTATGTTATATACCCTGATTAAATTTTTCGGATTTTTCAAATCCCTAACCTCGGATTCAAACCCCAGACCTCTAGATGGAAGTGTTTCTCTGAATGCGTCTAGTCTTACACCGAATCTTCCGGTTCCAATCGGCTCCCCAATGAACACTAAGTGCACTAGCATGGAGGATGGAACCATTCTTTCGTAACCTGATGTGGAGCCCTAGATAGGGTGTATGGAGATATTTGAGACGAACCTTATTTCGTGTCATACACCTGAACACTTCCAGGGGTTGTAGCTGTGTGTGTAGTTTAGCTCTACCTGTTCTGCGGCTGTACGGATTATTACTGCCCGGAGTGGAATGTAAACTCTCCACGACACGTGCTGTCTAGAGTCAGGAGATACTGCAAGGTAGGGTTTCTGTTACATGTCCAGAGGTTTGTTTTCTGTCTGTCTGAAGGACTGAGTTGTACGCTGAAGGCACTCGGTAGCCTTGCATCAAAGTGAAGTTACTTATATTTTGAATTACAAATAAACTATAACGGTTGATATTAGCAGACCATCCATAACGCGACACTGATGGCTCGATTGCCCAGTACCATTAGTAATAAAAGTAGTTTAGGTCGAAGGATTAAAACATTTCAGGCTAGCTAGTCTCACGACCCTGTCGTTAAATAACATCAATTAAAAACACACCGAATAAAAGTAAAGTGATCATTCCCTCATACGTACACAGTGTGAACATCACGGAATTCTTACTCTGTATTTAACCCATTCACCAAGGGAAGCAGTGGGAAGCCAGAAACGCAGCGCCCGTGGAGTGTGGAGTGTGTGGAGACGGTACCTCAGAGGTGCCTTTAGCAGTCCTGAGAATTAGGATTACAAACCTGTCTACTGTTTAATGGTTCGAATTACATTCCTACAGTGTTTATTTTGGGTCAGTTCACGTTTTAACCGCTGGTCTTGTTGTCTTAAGTTGTTGTGTAAGTGTCAGTCAGTGACTTTGCTAGCTTTGGTGGTTTGCTGCACACTTTGAGGGAAAAATGGTTTTCTGCGTTCTCAAGATGTCCAAAACTCTATATAAATGTGTTCATGTTGAGTAATTAATAGATATAGGAGTATTATGTTACTTAACGAGCTGACTAGTGTCATGGTTATCTGATACCGACAGACGTGTTTGTGTTGCTCCTGTGTGTTGCTCGGTCCCTAATTTTTTTTTTGTTGGTAAATGCTCATGACAGAAGGCGGTAGTTTGGGCTGATCTATGAACAAATGTCCTGACCATGTATTATGTTTTGTCTGACCAAAGGGTAATTAAGGGTGAAAAACCTTTTTTCCAAAATTAAAAAATGTTCCATTAAGTTCCATTATACATTATTGGTGTTTTCCCTCTCCAGAGAAGTGACTATGATCGGGGCAGTGTTTGTTCTTACAGCAACAATGTATTAAAGTCCATCAGTCAGTTATAAAGTCATAAAGGCGATAAGTAATCACGTAGACTCACATTTAGGAAAATGTTTAAGGACCCGTCATCAAATCACATATTTTGATGATTTTTCTAAGTGAAAATATGAAGGGCCTGATGATCAAACCTGGTAATCACTCCTTGTTGTGAGGCTGTAGTGCCACCCACTCAGACACTGTGCCACCCAGAGCTAACATAAGTAAATAATTTTGGAGCCCACAAAACTCGTTCAAAACACAATAAAACAATTTTACAGAAACTCCAAAGCGGTTTTATCACAACACAGCCAGCTTATAGACACTTTTATGCCCTGTGTCCTAACTTCCATATACACACAGCAAATAAATTCAGCAAAAAAAGGAGTCTGTCCATGCTTGTATGTTTTTAAACTTGTGGGAGGGTTCTTTGAAAACCTAAGACTAAATAAATTAATGTGAAAATTCTCCTATTATGGCGAAAAACATATGTTTCTGGGCGGGATCTGTATACGGGTCCAACCCCCTAGCGGAGGGGGAACAGGAAAGATGTGGTAGCATTGGATCGGAACGGGAACACAGGTTTGTGGATCTGAGTGTCGCGATTTTGGTTTCATATTGCATATCGTTACAACCCTAGCTCTTTCCAAGCCATTTATTATCAAGGACTATTGAAGGCGTCATGATATTTACCGGCTGATTACTTTTAAGGCCTCGTCCACACACGTTTGAATTAGGGCTGCAACTAACGATTATTTTGACAATCGATTAATTTACTGATTATTTTTTCGATTAATCGGTGAATTGGATATAAAAAAAAACAAGAAAAGCATTCATTTCCAACCCTTTATTCAAAAACAGGACTAAAATCTTTAGAAAGAGCACAAACATGTTGCTCCTTGAGCTGTTAGAAGCTTGCTGTGGTGTATGATACATTTCCCATCAAGAAGCCTCTCATGGTTTGCTGTTTCTTTCTGGAATCAAAAAGATAGCATGAGTCTGTCTAATAGCACAATTTTACATCAACTAAATACATACTTGCATACATACACACTTGTTTTAGTTACTAGTTGTGTAAAGATAAGTAACCCCAAGAGCAATTACAGACAAGTCTCTCT
>JBBPDB010101454.1:0-23370 GCA_037974465.1 Brachypetersius altus
GAGACCGAGACAGGTTTAAAACGTGCGTGAACCGGACAAGTCACTGAAATATCAAGGTGAAATTCATCATAGCTTGCTTATTATAGACACAGCTCCCTCTGTGGGGGGGGGGATTTCAGTCCAGATTTCAGTCTATCATGGACAGTGTAGAACACCCTGAACAATCTGAGAAGTACTTTTAGCCACAGACTGACCAGCTTAAAGCACTCCACTGAAAGCCACAGAAAATCCATACTTCCCACCACCATAAGACACTACATCTGCTCCCTCAGTCACACACCCACACAATTTACATTTACGGCATTTACGGTATGCTGAAGGTAGGATTCGAACCCACAACTTCTTGATCTGGAGGCAAGTATCCTACCCACTGAGCTACCTCCACTGAGCTATCTGTGCAATTGCCTGCTGGTCCTTTCTTTATATTTATTACAGGTTGAAAAAACTATCATTGTATGGAAGACTATGTGCATTATTTTTGCTGTGATGGTCAACAGTCTATGTGCAATACTATGCAATGGTCTTACCAGGTGCCAAATATTATGCGCAATATCGTATGCTGTCCTCTAAACAGTGCAAAATCACTTAATTACTGCAATATCTTATGTGCAATAATCACTCTGTAAGATAGGCAGAGCTGCAGAAAATGGCGCAATGTAGAAAACAAATCAGCTGCTAAACACTGTTAGGAGAGATGAACCCTGTGACCAGAATGTTTTCCCCACCTACTTTCAGGCATGCAAGAAGTGTATTTTTTAGCGCTCAGTGTTGCTTCTCAACGAAAATTATGACTAAATATCTAAATATCTGTCCAAAAAATCCACACTGGGGACACTGGGGATGTGTGGCACATGTGGCAGGGCATACATGCCACTACCAACGGCAGGATATCTCCACCTGCTTGTGATGGGGATGACTCCCTTCCAGATGTGCTGAATCTCTTCTATGCACAGTTTGAAGCAGAAAAGAACATGGCAATGGGAGAGACCATCCTGCCCACCAACAGCCTAGTTCTCTGTCTGACCATGGCTGATGTGAGGTAAACTCTGGTTAGAGTCAACTTACGGAAAGCTGCCGGACCAGACAACAGTCCTGGACGTGTGCTCAGAGGAAGTGCAGACCAGCTGGCAGATGTTTTCACAGACAACAGTAATATCTCTCTCTGGGCACCACCGTCACTTCAACGTGCACTCAATGCCACTACCATCATCCCCGCATCAATGTCCCGCCTCAATGACTATAATCCCATTGCATTCATACCTTTCACCATGAAGTGCTTTGAGAGGTTCATCATGAGGTACAGAAAAAAAATTACAGATGCCCCCTTCACTGGATGCCCTGCAGTTTGTCTATCATGCCAACCACTCTACGAATGATGTCATCACCACCACCCTTGAACTGGCCACCACCCACCTGGACAAAAAAGGACACCTATGTGAGAATGCTGTTCATAGACTTCAGTTGAGCATTCAACACCATTCTTCAGCATATTATGACCAAAAATTGCTAATTTAATTGGGCATTGAAAACAAACGTAGAGAGAGAGAGACCAAGAGGTGTCAGTAGTGTGTAGGTTCAAATCTGACTGAAGGGCAAACGTTTTGGTACTCTGCTTTTTAGTCAAAAGTATTGGCCCCTTCATTGTGAAGAGGTGTTGGTACCCCTGTCTTTTTGACCAATATTTTTACATTATCCCTCACCTGTGAAACCATAGCAACCACAACAGTCACCACAGCAACCGGCTGGCTACATTAAGCACTGCCATAGTAACCACCCAGTATCAACTACAGTTACCATAGCAACAGCGCACACACACACACACACACACACACACACACACACTGCATTCTAGTCTTATACAATCCTTTAAAGTGTTTGCACATTAACCAGAAGAATGAAACTGCAGTTTAATTGAGAAAATCAAAATAAAAAATTGATGCACCTCTTGCATAATAGACAACTGACAGTAACATATCAAGAAAACATGCTAGTCCATGAAATATGGGGAACAGCACACAGTGTGAGTGCAGAGGCCCACCTCTTCAAGAAGTCCATGTACTCAGCATGCTTAATGAGTCCTGTCCTCATCATGATGGTCTGGAAACACTGTCGGTCGATGGCCCATAATTTCACCTTAGTGAGGGCTGAAGAACAGATTCAGAGAAGAATAAACTGGGGAAATGTTTTTACATATTACTGATATGTAGATTACATACTGACAGAGTAGTTCTCTTAGTATCACATGATCAATACATTGTTTTGCTAATAACATCAAACAGTATTAATATTTGAGTACACTGATGAAGCTTTGGAAATTCAACTAAGATAAATATGAATTTCTAGCGTCTTAGCGTCTTTATACTGGTTGGGCAAAATGCCTAAATGTTATGTGTTGTGACACTGGATATGCCTGCTGCCTAAATGCATCTACTAAAGTGCCAGCTACAGGCTTTCAGTTCTATAAAATAAAAAAAATGGTGAGTATTGCCATATTAGATTTGCCTTATATTAGATTTGTGCTTTGAGGTATTAAAGGCATGGTTCCTAATGTTCCTAACAATAAAAACACAAAATCATTTAAATAATACTTACTGGTGATCACTGGCTTTAATTCACTTTTTTGCAGTTTAATACTATTATTTTAAGTCACATTATTGACTATTACTTTAAGTCACAAACAATGTTTTCTTGATAAATCTACAGAAGAATGTATGTGTAAGCTACTGAAAGACACAGAAAAACAGTGGGCATCAGACCAGGACATGAAGTTCTCCCAACTATTCAAGTTTTCAAATCTCTCCCTAACCTCCTAATCACTAATTTCAATGGCAAATGTACATCACTTGGATGTAATATTATTAATTCTGCTGTCTATTATGTTAATGGAGGTACAGGAATTTTGATGGTATTGTCAGTCACAAAACAGTATCTCTGTAGCATTATTCTAAGACTCAGATGTTCTTTCAGGATAAATTATTTACCAAAATTATTTTTAGATGAAAACCAGCTCAGTCCCAGCTGGATGCTTCTGATGTGACAGCGCTTTAACAAACATTTGCATGAGATTGAGTCAATAATCCACTGTTGCTTTCAGCTCACTAATTGAAGGATCTTATCTAAAAACAAGCTCATCTCAATATTCATCTGCTGCGATTTAAGAGTGAGAGTAAGATGTGTAAGAGCAGATTACATGAGTGGAAAGTACCATATTCCCATATACATTTTACTTTTGACTGTACATTGTTCCTCAAAAAGCTTTGATTCATATAACAAATTACTCTTTTTCATTCTGTAAAATGATTGATATGGCATGAGCATTAAAAAAAAATATTGTCATTACATATTTAACAAATGTCTATTTTTTAAGTAGACAAAGCGACATTCAAAGCAGAATTTAACAGAAATAGGGGGTAGCAATTTTACAGAAGCAGACATCCCAATACTTTTCTAGTATATATGCAGTTATATTTCACAACTTGTAAACCACTTTGTTAACAACAAGAACCATTTCTAATAAAAGTAAAAGAAAACAATATATTTTGATATTCAGCATATTAAACACCTGGTGTTTAGGGAGTTGCCCATGCGATCAGAAGGTTGTGGGTATGAATTCTAGAGGACTGGGGCCTCCTGGTGCTCTGGAATTGTGCCTTTGGGGCTGGGGGCTCCGATAGGTAACCTCTGTACCTGGAGCCCATTAGGAGGGGCTCCTTGAAGGATGCAGTACCCCAGAGGACATGGACCCACATGGACCGACCCAGACGCATAACAGGACGGCATGAGGAGCTCACATTTAGGGGTGTGGTCATGTGGGGCCCATGTGTCCATGAGACATTTCCTTTTGTTTGCCACCTCCTGCCCTGTCTCTGCCCATTGATGGGACTCTGGGACTGGGATGGGACTAGGTATCCTAGAGTTGTGCCTTAGGGAGGGGGTTACTGTCATGTATTGGCTCATGTGTTGGCTCTAGCCGACAAAAGCCATATGATCATCTGGTCAGCAAAAGACCAGATATAGCTTCATAGGCTAACTGAAAAAGCACCAACAAGAGCTAATAAAACAGATACTAGGCTACTTACTCAAGAAAAGCTCAAAGTGCTTTTGTTCATCCTTGCTGTAGTCACTGAATAAATTAGACTTTGTTTTTCAGTGTGTGAAACGAGCATGTGTGTTTGTGTACAGCGTTGAAATGGGGCATGTTGTCACCACCCCATGCTGCACAATGAGCCAATTACGTCACAGCTATTCATGTATTCCAATAGCTGTTTTACATCTGAAAACCTGAGAGCATGGCTGCAAGACAGAAAATCGTATGCCTTATTTTTATTGTATTTACAAAGTACCATCGATATATTTTATTTTAAAACATCGATATTTGAAAACTAGTCCTCAAGGTTTCTAGTGGTGTTACTTACTTGTTTCTAGAACAAAAACTTGCAGAGCTTTAGATTTTTTTGGTGTAAACACACAGTCCACCACCTTTCATCTTACCACTCAATCATGTCTCTGTGAAAATAAAACCCAGCAGTCTCTGAAATTACACTGTGTAATTCATTCGAGTTGGATGTTGTCCAATTTATTGTCCAGGGAGGATTTATGGGATAGGCGGCCTGATAGGATTAGCTTTTAGCCTAGCATTGACCCCTGGTCTCTTGTCGCGCTTTCGCTTTCTTGAGCACTGCTTGTGATGTTCCCCTTCCTGGGCCAGCAGCATCAGGCGACTCCGTGGTCTGAAGGTTTGGTCCCTGTAGCAAGCTGAGGTCATGGCGTGTTAACAGGGACAGTCGTAGACCTGTTTACCAACTGTTATGATACAAATTTTAGCAATGTTTGATGTAAAGTCTATTGAAACTACATGAAACTACACTTATGCACCAAAGTACTGGACCCAGAGAGGCAGCTACAACTCAGTATGCCCATCAAACCAATCATCATGACATGCTTCGAGAGGCTCATTACGAGGCATCTAAAATCACAGCTACAACAAATAGCCAGTTACAACAGAAACACAACAGTCACCACTACAATGCACCAGCAAAGCAATGTAATTAACCTACAGTTGTGTAGCAATGCTCAGTTTAAACCACATCATCAAGTTTGCTGATGACATGGTGGTCATCAGGTTGCATATAGAGATGTGTTGCAACAGCTAATGGATCAGTGCAGAATCAACAAACTGTCTCAGAATGTGGACTGGATAAAGGAGATAGATGTTGACTGTAGGGGGGCAGGACGTGATCGCTCTTATTTCTTCCATCTGCCAGAGATGAGACCACAACCCGAGTCAACCCAAGCAGCCGCTGGCTGGAGATGTGACACACAGTAGTATTTCTCAGTGTTAGAACCGGACTGTACAAACTGGCTCCATGCACCTGTAAAGGTTTATCTATCTAGGCTCTTCTCATTTAAAATATATGTTTCTCATCATTATCAGTGCTAAACTGACTGTATAAACTGTATAAGATTCAAGGTAGCGTTTTACGACAGGGTAGCATTAATCGATAGACTGCTTATAAACCTATTGTAAAAAATGATAGCGGAATTACAAAATGGATGTGACAGGGTTGAGTTAAAATGTTACTTGACAAAATATGCAACATTTTTGTCAAGTCAAATGCGTCAGACAAATATACAAAAAATAACTTTTAAAAAATAACTATCAAAAAATAACTTTCTATGTCAGGGAAGTGTATCCTCATACTTTCAACTACTTCACTCAGCTAAATATCCTTTCTTCCCTATCCTATTTTATTCTTCATTTTTATTTTCTTTTTTGTTACCACTACAGAAAATGTGCCTCACACCTATGCCTGTTCACATCCCTTACAGGCTGAGAAGATACATTCCATAACGGCATGGGAATCATGATAACCTCAGCTGCTCTTTTCTCCACCGCCTTCTACAGTGGTTCGTCTGTAGAGCTGCCAATCTTGGATCAAGAAAGCTGATGTTATGTCTGGACTGGCATCTCTCCACTCATTCCACTTCCTGGCCCTCACCAGAGAATTCCACTGCTCCAGTTTCTCTCTCCGCTGCCATGTCCTTCTCTCACTCACCTTGCACTACAGACAGAGGAGGGGATACAGGTTGGCTTCTCATGTAGATTGCGTTTTACACCCGTCAGTCTTTTCAAGCTCAACATCTCATCCTTTTGAATTCCATACTGTTACTATAACATATCCAACTTCATTGTCCTTTACCACCCACCTAGCCCTCTGGGTAACTGAGCTCATTTCCAGTTGATGACTCTCCACTCATGCCCCGCAGCAACTTTGATCTTCCAGGTGACAATTTGCAGACCTCTGAGCTTGAAATGCTCCCATCATCCTTCAGACTGTCCCTCGGCCAGTCTTCCACCACCCACAAAGCAGACGTAGCATCAACAAGATCACTTCCTATCTTCAAAATATTGTCCACTGCTCTTCATGTCTTTGACCATCATCTTCTGTCTTTCAAATTTCCTCCTCAGACCTTGTCATTTCATTACCCCGATGTAACCCCTACAACTACACATAGAAATCTATCCTCTCTATCTCTGTTCTCTCTCTCCTTCTCTATTCTTTCTTCCTTACCTCTCCCCGTCTCCACAGATCAATTATTCTACTTCTGTATTCCAGACAGAAGCATGTCACTCCTCCAGCCTCCTCCAGTCTGAGGTCATAAAAAGTAACCGAAGGGAACTGAGAGCAGCAAAAAAAATAGGATGAAAACCCTTAGTGACCGTGATCTTATCAACCATCACTCTTTTATTCAAATTTGCCACTGATTTAACTTCGGCAAAGTCTTCCTTCGACAGAACCAAGTTTAAAGAATTGGTGTCCAACCCTTGCAAGCTCTTTGGCACCAGCCAGAGACCAGTCAATGCCACCCGGTTTCTTGGCTTCTCACCTCCCTCTCTCCGGATGTGTCATTGCTCCTGATGTCCAGCAAACCCACGTCTCTGCTCAACCCTATCCAAAGTCCTACAGCATGCTGATTATAACCAACTCAACATGTGTCTTCCTTAAAATAGACTTCAGTTCTCACATCTTTTTCTTTACAATTAAAAAATAAAAACACTTTTTTCTATTTTGACGTTTTTCTTTTTCACAGGGTTTAGGTTATGTAACTTAGCTGGCAGTAACTTGGTCACAAGCAGATGTTAGTTTAAGTATGGCTTTACAGGTGTGAAGAATAAATGTGGAGTGTTTCTTAAGCACTGATGTTCGTTGCTCTGGATAAGGCGCTCTTCCATAAACGTAAATGTCAAGGGCTCACACACTTTTTCCATTAGCCCTATACGATTTTTTAATGGTTGTCCTCAACAAAGCCATGAAAGATCAGAATTCATTTGTGTTATTATTTCAGGCACATTATATGTAATGATATATTTTTATATTATATTATCAGATCACAACATTTTTGAGTGAAAGTTCTAGGAAACAGGCATGTGGTGAGGAATTCACCATGACACAGACCTTATTTTATGTGTAGCAGAGAAGTGCAGTGTTAGTGTGCGGGCATGAGTACATGTTACCACGGTTACTAGTTACTGGAGAGTACCTGGCACAGTACCTGTGGTGTTTCTATGGTTACTTACACTTCACAGAAAAATGTGTCTCCATAAAGTTATAGTGGTTCCAGTGTGTGTGCATGCTCCTTTGTGAAGGTAAAAGCTTACCTTTTCCTAGGTGCAGCATAAAGACAACCTTGTAATAAATGTTTAGATTAATTCATTCATGCACTGTAAGCTGCTACATTTATATGGCTACCTGATAAGGATTCTCTATGTGCCATGATCACTCACTCCGAATGGTGGCTGTTCTAGTGCAGTTGTACAGGATGGCCAGTTCTCCAAACACCTTGCCTGGCCCCATGGTGCACAGTTTCATGCCTTCCTTGGTCACCTCCACTTTGCCATCTGAAAGCAATCACAAAGCACATTCTTTAGCTCATCCGCTGATGCATCAGCTATAAAACCAAGCATGACAAGCTTGAAATGGAAGCCTGCTGGCTGACAGCAGTTCTCTCCAAAACAGGCCATGCCAGGCTACTGTGTTTCAATAAAAGATGGGATTTCAGATAACAGGATATTAAACAGAATATATGTCTCTAAGAGCAGTCTACTTAGCTTTAAAACATCAGCCTAGGTGGTGTCTCATTTTAGCTGACTTTGTTTTATAAGACACAAGTCTATTCTAGCTATATGTTTAGCATTTGATTATAACAACTCCAATTGCTCATAGATGATGTAAAAATTCCTCCTGGCTGGAACAAATTCATTCTGCTCCTGTTTAATCTGCCTATCTGTTTGGCTAAACATAAATATGGCATCTTCTCAAGCATGAATAAAAAATGTACAGTAAGATGACATTGATAATGTTGAAGATTTCCTTTTACAAAAGTAAACTGTTATTTAAATAGTCTGGTGCATCTGTGACGTCTGGTGAACCTTCAACACACCAAAGGAGAAGTAGGTCACCAGAATATTAGAAGACAGGGGCTCTGGGCTCCAGGTAGAGTGAGAGTGAGTGTGTATGCAATCATTAGGTGCCAGGAGTGCACATAGCAAGCACCAGGAGGAGGAGGCACCTAATTGTGTCCAGCCGTGTTTAGTTAAGGTGTGTAAGTGTCCGTGTCATTTAATTGGATGAATGAGTGGTTAATACCTGGCCTAGCCCAAGAGTCCAAGAGCCCAAGGGTCACCCCAGTTATACTGTGAATCTTTATTTGTTCATGGACAAAAATCTTGGCACCACTGCATTTATGTTGTACCACTTCCAGAAAATTGTTACAATTACAAATGCTAAATTCTTTTGTTGGCACTGGAAGAGGACACAAAAGCAGAGGGAAAAAAATCTAAATCTGAGACATACCACAAAAAACTGGCACATTATTGGCACCTTATCAGAATCCACACTAGGTGCCCTACAAGGGGTTGACTGTAGACCAGGTGCAGCATTGTGTCCACTTTTGAGCAGGGGAGTTCGCCACGGCACTCCAAACAGCAGCCTGTTTTTCATTAAGAAATAGGTGGTAGGGAGCCTGGTTGATGGGTCCTGGTCAACCACACTCCCAACAGTTCGGCAAATATTCATCTTGCTTCTGCTCCTGGCCTAATCTATATAACAGATGATAGATTAGCAGGGGATGGCTCTGACCCTCTGTCCCAGCATCTGTATTGCTGTCCTCAGTGTGATCTATGAGCATGGCGGGGGTCGTCACTTAAGCTGCAGACTCCTCCCTGTGGGATCTGGGGTTCTGTCTCACCATCCTGTGCCGTTTGGAGTCGAACTCGGGCCAATCACAGTCCACCCGGAGTGACACAGGTAGTGACTGTGACCCCCACAGGGTTGAGGCTCAGTACTCTGGGCCGGTGGGCAAGGGTTCATCCACTTGGGTGGGATATGGTCCTGGCTCCTTGGCTTTGTGAAAGCAGGGCATTTGGACACCCGTCTCGTTGGGGCTCCCAAGGGGGGATTTTTCGTTCCCTGCACTCCATCTCCAGCCACTACAGCCCTCTCGAGGGCGTAGACAATGTCCTAGCAGCCGCCAAACTCACCGGATTCTACTCTGCTGTAGGGTGCACTCGAAGGAAGTGGTCCAGAATCACCCGGTCGGCCACGTACTCAGAGGTGAAGCGGTCGGGCTGCACCCACCTTTTCCAGTTGCAGGCTAGTCAGTCCATCTTCTTCCGGGGATCTTTTCTGAGGTCGCAGACACAGGCCCATGCATGGTTGCGACCACTCAGGTAGGTGAGCAGTGCAATTTTACAAGGTGTAGGGAAGGTGCTCAGTAAGGGTAGGTGGGGTAGGTAGGTGATGGAAGGTGCTCAGGGTCATGCAACACTGTGGATTCCCAGAAGTAGCGTCTGAGTTGGGAGCAGGGTGAATCCTCTGAGCTAGAGCCTGGTGTGAAGAGCAGAGCAGAGAGTTCTCGTTTATGGGAGCTGCAGAGTGGCTGCCAGTGTGCCTCATTATGGTGCAATTCCCACCCCATGTGCTTCTTGATGGTCCATAACAGTGGTGCTGATGGGTCGCATCTCCGTTTTGACCGTGGCGGCTTGCACCCGCTATAGCACCCTGGACAGCGCCGATTGAAGAGCGCTTGTCTTATGCCCAGTGTCACACCATATAGTGCACACTAGGTTTTCATGATGCTGAAATTTCAAAAAGGATACTAAGGATGGTGCTCTATACTCATTACTATTTTTGATACTACATGCAAATTGCCTGAAAGTGCTAGAAAGGCCTCGGACTTCAGAGGGGTAAATAAGTCCCGAGCCGGTTGTAATGTAAACATTGGGTCCTCCTGGTAGCTGTGGGAGGGGCTGAAAATTGTTGTAGTCTGCTAGCAATTCCCGTGAACCAGCAGGTGCAAAACGGGCATTTAAGTATCAATATCTAATTGATATCTAATTGATATCAAACTCAATACTACATTTTAATATAAATTAAAATCAATGTTTTTTGACATTAGTACACACAATGATTTTGCTGCATTAGCATCTCATGTGCAAAATATTAAAAGTGAAAATATTATCCTGTTGCTTGTCTTGGTATTACGCATTTCTGATTTCTTTTATAAATGTAGCTGACAGCAGTCAATAGTAATGTACATGCACACACAAGAAAAAAGTGATGTTTAAAATTGGCAAACTTTGTAAAAAGAGTATAGTATGATAATAATCCTTAGGCTTACCTTCCATAACATAGACGAGGGACCCCACATCTCCCTCCTTAATGATGCAGCTATCCTTGTCATACTCCACCGGGTACATGCAATCCACTATCTCCTGGATCTGAGAAAGCTCCAGGTTCTTCATAAAGTCATTGTCTAGAATGGCCTCTTTGATTAACTCCTTAGACCTGTGAATGAAACAGACAGGAAGTAAGAAGATATGAAGGTGACTTTTTAAACCCACAATGAGAGGTATTTTCATGGAAGAGAACAAAAATAACACTGATGGCACTTCACTAATATAAAACCAGTCTCTCTGTAATATGACCATTGGTTAAGGGTAATGTATTAAGCTGAATTTAAAATGAAATGAAATTGTTTCAAATTCAACCATTTTTCCTTAGAACCGAACTAATAATTTTGGCAAAAACCACAGCAAGTTCATGGAAACAGCAGATACAATATTTTATTTTGTGGCAATATATAATTCTTTGTGTATTTTAGTGCAAGTTATTAACTGTAACCTGTAAAAATGACTGGTGATTACTCCTACATTTTACTTAAAAAAGTAATTAATAAATAATACATTAAATCATCACTGTATTTACCCTACTTATA
Organism: Brachypetersius altus; assembly: GCA_037974465.1. Taxonomy (NCBI): domain Eukaryota; kingdom Metazoa; phylum Chordata; class Actinopteri; order Characiformes; family Alestidae; genus Brachypetersius; species Brachypetersius altus. The sequence goes on from JBBPDB010101454.1 coordinate 11,278, forward strand.
CAAAAGGGAACGACAGGCATACCAAAGAAAACGCCCGTGTATGATTTACAGTGCAGTCTGTACAACTGTAATATGTATTTACAGTTAAATAATGCTTGTTGTGATTGTTAAGATGTAATTAATTGCCTTTAATTTTTTATGTACTTCATTAATCTTACAAAGTAAGTTTATAGGGATTTGAGCAAACTTCAAAATGTAAGGCAACAAGCTGGAAAGCATTTCTAAGTTTTCTCAACTTCAATCACCATGCAGTAGGGATAACCTGCTTGTCTTCTTCGGGTTATAACTTATCGTTTCAATCTCAGCAAAATCATACCTTCTATTTGATTACCCTTGCAAAGTGAAGTTGAGGAAACATAAAGCACTGCCCGGTGTGAACTCACAGTGTAACTTAGAAAATGAAGTCAGCACAACTACATGGGCATGAAGTTGAGAAAACTTCTTGGCGGCAGGTTGCCTTAAAAATGTTCCCAATTTTTTATTTTTTACAGTGTATATAAATAAAATTTAAAAGTCTTTAAAATTCTTTCATGACAGTTCCATAAACCAACGTAAATTTCCCACTGGTGGGACTAATAAAGTTATCTTATCTCAACAACCTGGGACTGACAGGGCAACAAAATGGTGCGGAACCGATTGGGCACTGACAGGGTTCTCAAGTGCTTCAAGCTAACACAATACTTAGCACCTACGTATTTCCTATCTGCCCAACCCTCTTATAATAGCTACACAGGCACTTCATTAGGTTTTTGGGGAGGCCAAAAAGTCTTTCCTTCTGCTGTTTAGTAGCAAGATCAGAAAGGCTGACACACCAGAGCACCAAAGTGTCACAGCTGACAACGACAGGTTGTGGCTTGCATTTCAAGACCAGTTTCATCCAAAGTTTCTGAACATGGCAAAAGTGAAGGAAAGACCACCTCATCAGGATCATCAAACTGAATCAAAGCCTTTGATATGAAAGGACATCATTAGAGTATCCCAGCAGCCAATGTGAGGAATGCTGATGTGATATTTAGCCAGATGGAGCCTGACTTCAATAAACCAAGATGGATAACTATCAAACAAAGCACACACTGCAATTATTTTCCTTTACTTGGCCACCCAGCCTCTTTACAGGCTGTAGTTTACAGTGTATTTTTTAGCCTCCCCTTCATTCTTTTGTTTAAAAAAGATTGTCTGCTAGGCCTGGAAGTCCTGCTCCAAGCAACTGCCTTAAAAGGAGAAAGAATGCTCGCACAGATGGATACATTCAGGGGAGAAGAGAGGGCCATGGACCGAAATGAAGATTTTAACACATTTCTTTTCAAATTAGGTTACTATTATTCTCTGTAATGAAACAGTGGTATGGCCAAGCAACACCTCCGTTTGTTGACTTCAAGTAATTAATCTATCCAGGATTTACATCTGTGTGGGCCTGGATAAGCCAGATGTTGTGGGGCCTGGATAAGCCAATTTTCATTTAACCAACTGCTTTTTTATGCTTTATTTCTTGTGTTGTGAAGAAAACATTTAGTAGAAAACCAACTTTGTCAATTAGTTAATGAATGAAAAATGAAAAAGGGCAAATACAATGTGCATCCTGCAACTGAGACCATCTACTGAGAAACCTTAATAAACTGCAAAACAATCGAGTCTGCCACAGTTGCTTCAGGCATTGCAGCCTGATGCTGTGATATTATCCAAAACAAATGTCCCACATGGATTTAACATACTTTTAACGATAATCACAGATTTGGCTTAAGCAGTGGAGAATACCAACTAATCTTGCTGATAACACAAATAGGCATAAAACATATGGTCGAACCAATGTGGTTAAATTAGCTAACTGTAGCACTGTTGTTTTATGGCTCTTTGATCTCCATGCTGTCTATGAGGACCTCTATTTCATGTTGTTTTTAATTTTTTTACTCTTTTGACTTTCAGATTTTTTTAGAACCATTATGTATTTTTAGAACCGTTTTTATGTATTTAGCCTACAGCTGCAGAGAGACAATTTTTAGGGTTGTTGGGGTTTATAGATTGAACATAGGAGCTAATATCAGTGGAGAACATGCACAATCTCATTTGCAAGTTTTTTGTCCAACAACCCCATCCACTGGACAAAAACCCCCTCCCTGCCCCAAACAGCAATCACCACAAATAATCCAACACTGGATATAGCACGCTCAGCAACATGTCAAAAATTGCAGCAGTTCCAGGGGCACTGAGGTTCAGTCGAGAATTAATTTTCTCTCTTAAGAAAGCAGTGACGGCTATACATTTGAGAAAAAACTTCAGAGGGTTATAACATTGTGACATGTACGTCAGAGCACGTGTTCCACTGATGCTTTCAACAGAGGCAGTTGGAATATCTCAAAGTACTTTTACGTTCGATACAAAAGTTTGTCCAAGGGCAAATACTTATGTACTTTAACTTAAGTAGCGACTGGCAGGAGGTTGTACTTTTACTCCAGTACAATGTTACAAAATCTTACACAAGTACAAGATATAAGTACTGATTACAGTTCAGCAGCTATGCGGTTTATTCTGCTATATGTTAACTTTTTGTCAAGTGGTATCTAAGATAAATTAACCCACATTAATTCTAGTGTACATGATCAGTATGAATTAAATGAAAAAGACAATAGACAACACATAATGCCCTTGGCCATTTAGTCTGTGTTAAAATGCCTGTGACACAGACTCTGTGAGAAAGCTGTGAAAATGCTCACACCCACAAAGAGGAAAAAGAGAGTTCTGATCTAAGACTATCTTCTCAATGTTTTATTTTTTTACTTTTTCTAATAACTCTTTCGTCTTGGGTGTTGTGTTCCAGTCAAAAACATTTAATAACGGCACTGCTCTTCACTTTCTACACCCAGTTTAAGATATTTTGTTTAATATACAAATTATTAAGTGATGCTGCTAATATAAGATAAGGCAAGATAAACCTTTCTTAGTCCCACAAGTGGGAAATGTACGTTATTATGGCAGTAAGTGGTCAGGACAAAGGCAAGAGCAGCAAAACTATAGAATAAAGCTATACACAACAGTATACTATAAAAAATACACTACACAAAGAATAACTTTAGCTCTCAGCATGTGGCAACAAGACTTATCTGTCCCTCTGACTCGTACCGAGCAGCCAGATGATATGACTTGTCAAGACTTAATAAGTAACTATGTGTAAGTCATCTGAGCACACATAAGAGGGTTAATGAGAAGCCCTTAAGGTGGCAGTAGCTAATCCTTTGGGTGATCTGAACACACCTTCATGGTGTTTTCTAATATTAGCACAAGTAATGCCAGCATGACGTAGACAGCACATACTCAAGAGACCTACTCTGGGCTCTTTGGGTAGAAGGGAAGCGTAACGTGACTGAGGTCCAGGATGTCCAGAGGTGTTGGTTCGGCTGAAATCGCCTGCCTTTTGGTCCGCTGCTGTTCTTGGAGCGCGATGGTGGGTTTATGGACCTGTTGAGTGGCAGGTCGGATCACGGAGCGGCATTTGTCCAGCTCGTTCTGGAGCTTCTGAATGAGCTCGTCCTTCTGGTCTAGCTCCAGCTCAAGCTCATCGATTAGCGCATCTCTTTGCCTTAGCTCCTCGATTTTCTCTTGCAGCGCGTACTGGAGATCACGTAAAGTGCCCATTGCTTACACTATACGGTGGACCTTACCGAGTGTGTTGTTTAAATGGTAAAAAAAAGCCACATTCGAGGCGAGACGACAAAAAGAAAAAAGGCAATGAGTGTGCTACAGCTGCTCGCAAATCATGGTGGGAGAGCCGCGGAAAGTACATTCAGAGGCACTTTATCAAAGCTGTGGAGTAACAAGTTGGAAGTTTCGAAAGGGGGTGCGGTTTTTCCCGCCCAGTTTTTGACAGGCCCCGCCCTTCACGTGTGTGGCACCAATCCTGGATCAGTGTGGCTTTCGAGAGAAAGAACGTAGCTTAAAAAAAAAAAAAAAATATATATATATATATATATATACTACTCACAATAAGTTAGGGATATTATAAGTTTGGGACACCTTAGAGACTGTGGCAGAAAGAAGAACATTGTCCAGACTTCAGGCCATCATGGACAACACTGATCACCCACTCCACAGTGTGGTGACTGAGCTGAAAAGCACCTTCAGCCACAGACTGACTAGCGTAAAGTGCTCCACTGAACGCCACAGAAAATCCTTCCTTCCCACGGCAATAAGACTCTATAATAACCACTCCCTCCGTCAAAGTTAAATATATGTGCAATATAACCCTAGCTATACTCTAACAATAACTGTTTTTCAGTGCAATATACTTATCATAATACTGTGCAATATATCTTGATGTGCAATACTTTTTACCTATGTGCAATACATTTCGATTCCAAATACTTCTTCTCTCTTGTTAACTGCATTTTTGTACTTTCACAATTTCATATTTTTGATAGAGGTACTTAGACCTATTTATTGAACAGAGTGATTTAATTTTAACTTAAATTATATTCTCCTCATGGAGAATATAATTTCTTTTCTTAATATATTTCTAATCTGAGTATATTTCTATTATATATTCAGGTATTTTATTCTGTATTGTTCTGTCTTGTGTGAGTGTGCAGTCGTGCATGTTCTCCGGGATCAATAAAGTTCTCTGATTCTGATATGGTATATTGTTACATCTAGAAGAATTAATCGGGTAAAGGTGGAAAATGTGGAGGATATGACACCTAAAGAACCACCTGTGAAAGGATGTTCTATTTACAAGTGTTCTATATAGAATAATATTTATAAAAGGTACAAAAATACAATATTAACAAGTATATACAACAAGAAAGCCAACAAACAAAATTATGTCTAGGTGGGAGTGAACGACAACACCAAAGGAAAGAAAGTAACAAAACAGCCCTAATCCTACCTGCCGTTCCCTCTAACTAATACCAAAAAACAAAAGTGGTGTCTGCCTCTACCTAGTGTTTCTAACACAACAGACTCGTATGTGGTGTAAAATCAGTAAATCGTGACCTAGCTATCCCACCCTAGAACATAAACAAGTGATAACAAAACACAAAAGAAATACCCTAACCCCAGAAGGTCAAACAGTAAACACGAGTAACAAACAATAAACAGAACTAAACAAATCAACACACGAAACTATCCTAAACACACATCTCTAAACAAAATCTCTAATACTACATACAAACTCGACTGACACTAATTATCTCTCACAAAAACCCACAACCCACTCTCAACTCTCCAAACAACTCTCTAACAACTCTCCTCAAACTCCCTCTCTTTCTTCTGTCGGCGTCTTCCTGCTTTTAAGCCGCCGGACCGGGACCTTAGGTGAGCTTCCTCCAACCATGGTTCAGGTTTGTGATCGGCAAATCAGGTGCCCGCAGAAGTCTGACATCATCTGATTGATGGAAGTTTCGACCAATAGTGAGAGCTTGACCTAAAGTTTCTGAATTTTTTGTCAATTTTCTGTATTGTTTTCTTTCAATACCTTTAAAGGTCCTCGCAGAGTATGCCCAAAAACTAGATCTGCAGGACTAAATCCCAAAGATTCTTGTACCACCTCTCTTACTGCAAACAAGACTAGCAGAACACCTTCATCCCAATCCCGTTGTGTCTCAAAGCAATATGTTCACAGCACTGGTGGAATCTTTCCAAGGCGCCTTGACTCTCAGGGTGGTAGGGAGTAGATGTCACATGTTCCACATTCAACTGTCGAAGTAAAATTAGTTCCCTTGTCTGATTGTATGCACCTGGGCAAACCAAACGTGGATAAAAACTTTACTAAAACTTTTATTATTACTGGCACAGTAATTTTTTGCAGAAGAAAAGCCTGTGCGTACCTCGTAGCAGCACACATGACAGTCAACAAAAACTGATTTCATGTCTTCGTTTTCAGCAATGGACCCACACATTCTATAATAATGCGCTCAAATGGTTCACCAGTGGCAGGTATTGGATGTAATGGAGCAGGAGGAATCATCTGATTTGGTTTCCCTACAATTTGACAAGTTGGGCACGACCGACAGTAAGACACTACATCTTGTTTCAAACCCAGCCAAACGAAATGTTGCAAAACACGATTATATGTCTTAGTTACCCCTAAATGAGCCGCTAAACAGTGATCTTGAGCCAACTTGAGTATGTGTAGCCGGTATGTTTTCAGAACCACTATTTGAATCACGTCGCCACTCTCATCTTTCCATTTATTTACAGGAGACCACTTTCTAAACAACAGGTTGTCAAACAACCTGTATGAACTGTCCTGGTTAGTGTTAGATGAGTGAAAACCACTTTTCCAGTACTATTTTTAACACTATCGGTGATTATATTCTCTGCACGAATTTTCTCGGATTGTGAACTCTTATTAACCTTCTTATCCTGAAATGTCTCAGATAAATTTACCACATCTGAAAATGTTCAAGGCTGGGACCGAGTGATTGCACAGGCAGGAAACTACTCTTCAACAAAGTAGTATTCTGAGAACAATAAGTCACTTCTAACAAAGGTTTCACTTTACCTCCAGCTAGATCATTCCCCAAAATCATTGAGACACCCTAACTGGCAACTGATCACAAATTCCTACTCGTACCAAACCAGAAACGTATCGAGCTGCACTTGGTGAAGAGGAATTTTAACCATGCCCATTTCTATCCCCTGGGCTAGTACATGAGCTTGACAAGAAGTTACATCTGACCATGGTAACGTACCAGAGAGAACTAAAGTTTGAGCAGCACCTGTATCGCATAGTATTTTTATCCGTTTATACTCTGATCCTGGTACTGATATAGTTCCATCTATAATGAATGGTTGAAACACCGGTTCCACCATTACAGTTTCTGTCTCACTGCGTAAACACGACACTGTTTCTGGATGAGCCATAATTAAACCCACACCAGCTTTACTAGACTGGCCAGAGCATTGGGAATTACCCTTAGCTTTTAGCGTCGCACATTCAGCAATTACAAGCCCTACTTTGTGGCAGTAAAAACACGCACGAGTTTCTCGAGGATGCTCAGGACTACGCTTTGTGGATTCAAATGAGGATGTCGAACTACCAGTAGCTTTACGAATGCCAGCAGAAGAATCACGCACTTTAGTAACAAAATTTTCTTATGCGTCAAAGCAAATTCTTCAGCTAAAATGACTGCCTTGCTAACAAGACACCTCTTAAACTCTTCTAATAACACCAGTTCTCTAAGAGAGCAAAGGTCAAAAAGAGTGTTTTTCTCACGAGGGATCAAAGGAATAACCTTAGTTATATTGAATTCTCTAGGTGGTGCTGAGTGAGGAGTCACAGTGTGGGTTGTACCTTTTTCACTTCGAGTCACCGGACCTCCAGCTTAAACTCGATTTCCCGTGCCTGCGCTCTGTCTTTTGTCTCTGCCTCGATCTTGGCCAGACGGAGCTTCAGCTTGGCACTAGACAATTCAGCGGAGAACACAGGAGGAGGCGAGAAAGACCAGAACGGGGACAGACCAATCGTAGGGGGCAGAACTCCCGTACCATCACCCACGCCGGTTCCCTGTTCTATGTCTAACTCCCTTTCAGCCGACACATCCTGACATTCATCCAGCCTATCCACAGCTGAATCAGGCACGTACTCAAACACCCCTTTGTTCACCAACTGCTCAAAAACAGCATCTTTAATTATCTGTTTTTTACTCACCCTCGAAACCAACACTCCAAAGTGTTCTGCCAGCTGCACCAAATCATCCCTCCTACACTTCTCAGACCTATCTAAGGTTGGAACCTCCAAGAATTCTTTCACAGAAAACATTATTTCACAGGAATATTTCAGGTGTACCACCTCCACAAAAAACAAAAACAATTTTGTTTTATATATTTTTTTAATTACTTGGTTAATTACCCCTAATTAACATAATGTGATTAAAAATATCCTGAACGAGCCCCCATATGTTACATGAATGAATCGGGTAAAGGTGGAAAATGTGGAGGATACGACACCTAAATAACCACTGTGAAATAATATGAGGACGAAGGATATTCTATGTTTTATTTTTGTATTTTGTAAATACCAGACTCTTGAGGATCTTTAATATTCTTAATAAAATTCAAGGTGTATTTGCTTGTTCTCTGCATAAACATTGACTACAGCATAACTGCATAGTTAATTAAGAAAGAAGAAGAAGGAAGTGAACAATTTGCTACAATCCACCACCATCCAATCTCAGGTGCAGTTCCCTAACCAACAGGCCACAAGATTTATTGTCAGCGATATTATGTAAAGCTGACCAAAAAAACAAAACAGTAGACATTTTAGTTTAGTTTGAAAAGTTTAATATCAGGGTTGTGGTGGCCCAGTGGCTAGGATACTTGACTCAGGACCAAGAGGGTTCGAATCCTACCTTCAGCAAACTACCACTGTGTTCCTGAGCAAGACCCTTAACCACAAGTTGCTCCAGGGTGACTATCCCCTGTGGGTAGGGAATGAAAGGTACTTTGGATAAAAGCATTTGTCAAATGCCAATAATGGAATATATTTGCAATGATAGCAGTGTAAAGGGTCTGTAACACTGTTCACTCACTGCACAGAAATACAGAGCGCTGTCGTCTGAATCTGCTTTGTTCACAGTGAAAGATCCACTTTCAGTTGTTTCTTTAGTGGCAGAGAATTTATTTTCATCAAAGGAACCAAAGTCTTTTCTGGTGGTTGATGAAACACTATGAGCTCAATGGGCTTCCCTTGGTGCTGTCGGTACCAGTACATGTAAATGTAAGAGCTCCCTTTATTATGGCTGCAGGTCATTTCAGCAGGATTCCCCTTCGGGACTAAGAGGTTGCTCGGGTTTTGCGTGATGCCGTTGTCTTCTGCAAGACCTAATAAAATATTCAGAAATGGTAAATTACCAATTATACAATATGAAGTATAATGATTTGTTTCTATTCAGTAAGAAAATAGGATATGATCATCCTGGATATTATTACATAACAGGATACCTGCAGTCCACTGGAGAGAGAAAGTCAAAGATTGCAGGAAATGAAGACACTGCTGCAAATGCTTCAGCTGTAGATCAGTGTGGGGAAAATTACATCATATCCTTTACTGTTCCTCTTTTCCCGTGTTGAGTAAGATCCTTTAAACAATCAGTTTAAGAAAAATACCTGAGGAACTGGTCTTAAAGATAAATTATAATTTGTTATGTTTACCTATGAGGAAGAAGAGCCATGCGTTTAGAGTTGATGCAAAAGTTGTGTCTCTATATACAGTGGGATACAAAAGTTTGGGCAACCTTGTTAATAGTCATTATTTTCCTGTATAAATCGTTGGTTGTTACGATAAAAAATGTCAGTTAAATATATACGGTGGGGGCACGCCATACTTGTCCCCTGGTCCCGGTCCCTTACCGTGGGGACCCACACTACGTGTGGCGGCGACCCCACCACCTGGTAGTCCTTCTGCCGGCAGGGTGCTCACAGTCCCATAGTCCAGGCCCGGCAACCCGGGCCTTACCAAGCACCCCGCCCGGCTATTCTCAGCGGGGTCGCCGCTGTTGTCTGGAGGACAGGCCCCTCCGTGGGCCTGAGCTGGGCGTACACCATGCCCCTCACCTGTAGGTAGGCAAGCCGGCAGGAAGCCCACTTTGGGAGGCTGGATGGGCCCCACCTTGGGCCCCTCGGTGGCCGGCAGGCAGGCAGGCAGGCAGCCCCCTCCGGGAGGCTGGATTGACTCCTCTGCGGGCCCCTCGTTGACAGGCAGGCCAGCAGGCAGGCAGCCCCCTCCGGGAGGCTGGATGGATTCCTCTGCGGGCCCCTCGTTGACAGGCAGGCCGGCAGGCAAGCAGCCCCCTCCGGGAGGCCAGTTGGGCTCTTCTGCGAGCCCCTCTGGATGGTCAAGCGGGGCCTGGCACCCTACACTAACCCCCTCAAGCCCCCACCCACCCTGCCCTAACCCCATACGCCCCCCCAAAAAATACTTTTTCGTAGTTACCTAGCCTTTCTGACTCTTCTAACTGTGCGAAGGATCCTGACTATCTCCCTTATGAACCCCCCTAGCCACGCTAGAGCAGGGGACAGGGTACCAACAGGGGTTTGTACGATGCCGTGGTTAGGGTTAACAGGGGTTAGACTAGCCGGAACAGGATGGGTGAGAGTGGTGCAGGGAAGAAAGGGGGTTACTGCACTGGGCGCTGCTACATTGGGCATTACAATACTGGGCGTTAATGTACGAGTAGGTACTGCACTGGGAGCTACTGCACTGGGAATTACTGCACTGGGAGCTACTGTGCTGGAAGCTACTGCACTGGGAGCTACTGCGCTGGGAGCTACTGCACTGGGAACTACTGTGCTGGGAGCTACTGCACTGGGAGCTACTGCACTGGGAGCTAATGCACTGGGAGCTAATACTCTGGGTTCTTCTGCACTGGGAGCTACTGCACTTGGAACCTCTACACCTGGAGCTACAATCCCTGTAGCCTTAACTTGTGTAGACTCGACCTGCGTAGCCTCAACCTGCATAGCTTCCACCTGCTTAGCCTCCACCTGTTTTGCTTCCACCAGCTTAGCCTCAACCTGTTTAGCTTCCACCTGCTTAGCTTCAACCTGTTTAGCTTCCACCCGCTTAGCCTCAACCTGTATAGCTTCCTCTCTAGGCCCGCTAGCCGGGCTTTCAGCTGTACTCCTGCCCTCAATAGGCCCACTAGCCGGACAGCTGCTTGTAGCCTCCACCCCAAAATCACCTGAATACCAGGCACAGGAAATATATATACCCCCTTCTGACATGTCTACAGTGCGAAGTATACTAAGCCCTGCCTAGGGGCAGTTGATAGCCTAGTGGTTAAGGCATTCGTCCTGTGCTCAGAAAGTCCGGGTTCGATTCCCAAGACCGCTAGGCACCTCTTAGGTACCCTGAGCAAGATACTGTCCCCACACACTGCTCCCCAGGCGCTGTGTTTCTGGCTGCCCCCTGCTTCACTTGGTGTATGGGTTAAATACAGAGGTTGAATTTCATGCTGTGGTGTGTTCACGTATGACAAATGTTCACTTTCACTTTAGTTACCAAGCCTTTCTCGTTGTTGTTCAAGGTCCTGCTTCTGACCTGTTTCTCTTTCTTGGATGTACCCTTTTGATCACGGACTTCATTTATAGGTTTTTTGGATTTTCTGGTTTTGACCCTTTTTGCTCGGGACCTTTTTTTCTTTTGCCTTTCGGACTCCGTTATTTAAATAAACATTGCATTTTTTGTACTCTGCAGTTAGATCCTTTTCTGTGTTCATCACACTTGCGCGACAGTTCATCTAAATTTAATAAAATTCAGTTGAACTAAAACTAATAAAAGTTATCTTATCTTTAAGACCTGGTAACGGTCGGGTAGCAAGAGGGCGGCCGCGCATGCGCGGAACCGATCGGAACGGTGCATAAATTAACGCATGTGGGGCGTGTAATATACACCTCATGTACAATGTGACGTATGACGCACATGCCTGGTATTTACTTTCAAAACAACTATGGCGGAAGTAAAATATTGATCGAGGCGGTGATGCTACTTTTGCTGGTTACCAACCACCATCAAATAACAACAAGAACAAGAAATATTGCTTTTCTTAGTTTTTCAAGTTTAAGACGTGAGAGGCAAAGTTCACTAACGGCGATTCTAAATGTGGGATTTTTGAGCTGTAAAGGTTGAGCTTTAAATGTTTACAAGATATGCTAATTGAAATGCCCCGCGATTACAATTGGCTGTTCCTTAGCAGGGGGCGGGGCTGCGGGCTGTTATGTGCCCTCAGCAACATTGAGGATTTGCCTTAAATGATCTTCAAATCTAAATTTTAAACATGAAAAATATATCTCTCACTTTTTCACTTCGAGAGTCAGAAATGCATTCTTATTACCATTTCTTTTGACTTCTAAGCTAGCCTGCCAGATTATTTTCAGTCAATTGCTAAGACAAAATGTCAATAGCTATGTATGTAGAGACTGAAAAGACTAGAAATATATTAGATATTAGATTAGCCCCAATATGTATGTTCGCCCCCTTTTAAGTTAGTTAATAGATGCCAACGTACCAAAGTAGTATGTCCATTTGAAGGTTGTTCTAAATACTTCAGTGTCCGAACATCATTTTCCAGCCATATTTCACGAACACATAAGCAGACAGTT
>JBBPDB010101473.1:0-23361 GCA_037974465.1 Brachypetersius altus
GACAGAGAGATGAGGCACGAGACGACAGAGAAAAAGAGAGAGAGAGAGAGAGAGAGCGAGCGAGAGAGAGAGAGAGAGAGAGAGAGATCGATCAGATTCTTTGACACTGTTCCAGAAACAGCTCACCATGGTCATATTGTACACACAGGCCCTGGTTGAGTATGTAACACTAAACTTCACTACATGTGTATGTGCCCAGGCTGGCTGATGATTTTTAACTGGAATTAATTTGCATTAGTTAGCATAGTAATTATTCCTGCTTTTATCATCTGTGTCCAGGTCACTTTAGTGCCCTTTAATGTATTTTTAATGCACTTTTGTCCCACTTAAAACTCCATTGTTAGCTTCCTTTATTCTTCTCTATTCACTAAGAGGACTTTGTCTTGCGTATCTATTTCTGATAATCTCTGATGCTGAATTTCTTTTCTGGGGCGTTTTTGATTCTTTCCCAACGCGCTTTCACTCACTGGCCTCTTTATTAGAAACACCTATAAATCTGATACTCAAGACACATGAAGGCACCAGGTGCAAACAGAAGCAAAATTATTGTATTAAAGCAAAAAAGAAATTGTGTTGCACTAAAGTGAACAAAGTCCTCTTATTGAGGGCCATAGAATCAGAAGATTTTTGAACTTGGGAGAACTTTCAGGATGGGTGGGGAAGATCTGCAGAGGGAGGGGGTCTGGAGAGTGGCTGAGCGGAGACGCGGCGAGTGAAAGAGCAGCAAATGGCGATCATGTAAGAGAACAAACACAGATATTAGACTGTTTTACACCATTTATATTTGTACAAACCAAATTGTAATATACACTCTGAGATCTATGGATTAAGAGAAATGGTGTTTGTCTACCAAGATGTTGGTAGACCAATCATAAATGGTTCTTCATTAACTTCATGCAATTTTTTTAAGAATGCACACCGAATCACACCACATCCCAAATGATACCAAAATCATACACTGATGTTTTCTTATTAGGTTTCCACATGGTTTAGGACCTCTGGACACCGATATTCACAAAGGATGTTTGCACTGTTCTCATTGATCAACAGCTAAAGGGTGTGGAATGAGAGACAACCAAAGAAACAACAGTAGTAGATTGACTAAAATGTCATCAAGAGAAAGTGCTGTATTATAAGTGTGTAAACAAAATTCAGTTATGGAGTAACCAATGAAACAGGGAACTTCCATTTTCACTGTGTACTGAAAAGGCCTCGTCTAATCACTGCCACAATCTTTCCACGTCGTTTAGTTAATTATTAACTGCAGTCTTTCACTCTGCAAGGTTCATATCACCACTCGCTCTAGCAAATATCAGTGTTTAGAATATTGTTGCAACTATATTCATTATTCATTATAATGTGAGAAGTTTCTTGACTTTATAATAATAGTATATTATAGTTTTGCGTTATTTGAGTTTACAGAGTAGCCATAATTGATAGTCAACACTATATTATACAATATCATTCGCTATACTGAACTGTTATATTACACTGGGTTTCCACACACTGGTCACTTTATTAGAAACACTACATTTGTGCTTCCACTCAATGGCCACTTTATTGGAAACATTCACCTTATGCTTCTGCACACTGGCCACTTTATCAGGGTGTTTTCAGACTTGGTCCGTTTCAGCCCTTACAGCCAACTCAGATATATTAGTCAGCATTTCTTGCGTATATTTGAACACGCCAAACAAACTCAGACTCCTCTAAAACAAATGAATGAACTGAGACTACCTCAAATAAATGAATAAATGAATAAATGAACATAAAAAAATAAAAACTCAATATATAAATAAAGGGACTTCCTTGTCAAGATCAAGTTTCTCTACTGAGCTGCTCAGATGCAAAGTATCCTTGCTCTCCATCAGCTGAAGAACTATAGTAGCAGAGATCTTTGGTGACAATTTAGAAGTTTGAACTTTTAACCATCTACCCTTATGTGGGAAAAAAATCCCAAAAATGGTGAATGTGAAGAAACAGCGTCAGCAGGTTGGATGAGGAACTGAAGTGCGAACAGAAAAAGAACTGAGGCCCCATCTGAGCTGAAGTGGAGCAGAAAGAGAACCGAGTTCCCTTAAAATGAACTCACAGTGTAAACACAAAAAGACCTGAGTTACCTTTCTGTTGGTCCACTTTTTGGACCACTTCTAGAGGACTGAGTTTGGTTCCTTTAAATGTGAAAACATCCTTAGAAACATCTCGTGTTTCCACACACTGGCCACTTTATTAGAAACACCAACTTAACAGTAATTGTACACCAACAAAGTGGATCCAGTTCTGACAAATTGGCCAGGGAGTGTGTTTTATTCATGTGTCAATCAAATTGTTTTGTCAATTTAACTGTTTTGTCATACGCAGCGTCAGTTAAAGAATGAATGGGACTCAAAGCAAACATCATAAATCTCATTCGATTAACATTTCTGCCATTCATCCACATGCATTCGGTGCCAAATCTCTTCTTAAGCTGAATGAAGAAATTCCCGGCAGTAGACTGACAGTAAGAGTTGTGGCCTTGAGCCAGGACTTTTTTTTTTCTTTAGATACTGATGAGAACCTTACACTGAGGCACTGGAGGTTTTCCTTTGTGTCCTGCAGAACAGGCGCTTGTTCATGTCATAAAAAAGTGTGTGAAAGGGCCTCATCTTACAGGAAATAGGACACTCGAAAGTGAAACTTCACACTTCACGGGATATATAGAGACAGCTCTCAGTAAAGCGTGCACACACTCTCTCTCTCACACACACACTCACACACTGAGACAGCATGATGGCACACACAGCTGCTTTACTGCTGCTGGCCTTGCTCTTCTGCAGCTGGAGCCACGTGGGAGGTAAGGCACTTCATTCTTCTGGAATAAGAAACTGAAATGTTACTGTATGTATAGTGAAATAATATATATATTACATCCTAAAGTTACATGCAGTTTTGGTTAGGTTATGTTTTGCATAATGTCTTTATTTGCATAGGTATTGTGCTCGGACTGTGTTTAACATATTGGGAAATGAATTGTGACCTGTGCAAACGTATATTATACTGCATTATGTTGTCATGTTATATATTATTCATGTGACTTTAAACATTTGAAGGTCTTTAATGCTCTTAAATATGGTCTTTCATGAAGCTGAAGCAGAAGACTGCTGTCTGACCACTGTAAATAAACGCATCCCTCACAGACTGGTGAAGACCTTCTACATTCAGACTAGAGACATGGGCTGCAGAATTCAAGCCACAGTGTAAGTTTTATTAACACAGTGCTATTTAATATCTATACAGCAACATAGTACACATACGCACACAAAAAAATCTTTAAATTTGAAAAAAACAAACAAACAAAAAAAAACCCCAACTATATATCTAATATTCATATCATCACATACTAAGTTTAACATTTTTTTGTGGATATTCAATATAGAAAGTAAAAAAGAGCACACACCTCAAAGACATTTTCCTTCAAAACGGCACAATTTGTTATGATTTTCTGAATGTAACCAATTGAAATGCAAGGTATTGTGCAATAGGTCTAGTTTTATACATATATATTAATTCAGCAAATAACAGTAGTTATTAACATGTTCATACAAATTAAAAGTAGAGAATCCTACCACCAGGGGGCGCCCAAACTTTTGCTTATGATAAAATCATACTGTCGACGACATGAGACTGAATAGTGTAGTTAAGAGACGTCTGCGTGTGTTACATTTCTGTAATCGTGATATATTTATTCACATACAGGTTTGTCACAAGGAGGGACATAAAGCTATGTGCTCCTCTTGCGTCCCAAAGCTCCTGGGTCAAAAAACTCATCCGTAGACTGAATAATCAAACCCAGAGCAAATCCAAAGGTGAGCATTCACATTTCCAGGTTGTGATCCGGTTTATTGTCTGCTGTGTTGTGTGTTTTGGTCTCACACACGTGGTTCTGATCTGTGCAGGGAAGAAGCAATAGAGGAGAACAGCTGACAGTGATGGATGAACGCAGGTCCTGTCTCAGGTTGATCTCCTGATGCCAGATCAGCTGCCGGTGGGAGACATTAGTAGACCTGAGCTGAAAACACTGCCAGATAAACAAGCTCAAATATATTTGGTATAATATATATGGTATTAACGAACCTGATGTGTGACCCTTCAGCCCACCAAGCTATGAATGCATGTTTGTCTTACAGAGACCACAGAAGTGATATTTTATATACATATATCCATATAAATATGAATCAGATATACATATATACTACTGTGTATCACAGGAGCCAATCAAGAAACAGATTTTTGTGGATTTTATATGTGGATAATATGCTGTGTATTTTTTGTATTCATGTAAATAAACAATGTTTTTTTCTAATTGTGTACATACATTGTAGTTTTTTTGAAAATAAGCATTTTAAGCCACCATCTTCTCTTATTATACACACATGCACACACATATAGTATAACATTATAGTATAATATGTATGACAGATATTATATTCTGTTTGAGATTACAATCATTAGTTTCTGGGGTAGACCCCCTGGAGCAACTGAGGGTTAAATGTCTTGCTTACGGTAGAAAGTGGGGTTTAAATCTGAAACTGTTTGGGTTCCCAGGCAAGTGTTTTAGGCCACTACCACCCTATACTCTAATGTTATAGATTATTGTAAAGCACCACTCAAAACCAGAGAAACTGCATATACTCTGGTGCGGCTTTGGCTCCCCTCAGCTTTCTCTCCTGAGGCTGAGGCTCAAAGACTCACTGATAGAGCTTTAAGGGTTTATTGATACCCACAGCAGGCTTTCTGAATCACATTAGACTGAGGCTGTCTGAACGTCTCCCCAGTGTTACAAACAGCTGATGGACAAAATGTAGTGAAGTGCACTTCAAACGTCTAACAAAAAAGACACGCTGTTATATTGGGATATTTTTGATTTTTTGCATCATAAACCAAGCATTGTCTCTTGGTAGAGGCAGAAGCAGAAGCAGAAGGAGCTCCCTGTGTGCCAAACATCGCCCACGGGCCTCAAATCTGTTATAGAAGTGCTCCCCCTGCTGCTGTAAAGAGAAAATAACTGTGTCTCCATGCTTAGAAGCACTGAGGTTTACACTGTGCTGTGATGGTACAGACTTTGTATCATGTTTTGATGTTTCAGTGTATCCTGGTCCAGTGACAGAGTTTCTGACTCAATTCTCTCCACACAGTTTACGACAGTTGAACCAGTGGAAGGGTTTCTGTCAGGGCTGCTTTTGTTATTTTATAGTCTTGTTTGAGTTTTTCTTACCTTGTCCTGGCACCAGTGGTGCAAAAATGGGGTATGCAGTATATGCAGTGCATATGGGCACACCGCCAGGGGGAGCGCCAAAACAAGGGAGGTACGTTGTAAAACTGTACTTGTGATTTTAATAAATGACTATGCTCTAAATATGCTGTTTAAAATATTTAAGCAACGTATATTTAAGAAACCAGCGACTGGGCCGGGGGGTGGGGGGGTGTTGCATACCCCCCAAAAAGTGTGTAGTAGCGCCCCTGCCTGGCACTAGTGTCATAGAAAACTTCCGGTGAAATGTATATCCAGCATTTCCACCAATCAGAAAGCAGTGATGCAGTCAGCTCGGCTGTGGCCCACTTTTAACCTTGCCACCGAGCAGCTCGGTTACGGCTCTGGTCACTTTATTTGTAGTGGGAGAACATTTCTTCACAGGTTCTGTGTGCCGGCAGAAAAGCACCAAGTGGGATGGGCACACTATGACCTTGCTCAGGATAAAAGGGATGGATGGATGGACGGTTTAGATGAAATATGTCCAATACGTAAGCATTAATGAGTTCAAACTAAATGTGTGAGTGATAACTGCTAGTGTCATCACTGAGGTACCATCCCCATGCACACTGCTCATTTCTATATATGGCATTTAACATGTTTTTATCCAAAGAATTGAATGCATGTATAAGCTCCCTCACAGAACGTTCTTACAAATATTAAATGGTTTTCAACGCGCTGCCTGATGTCTGACACATTCGGAGAAGATCTTAGTCTAAAATGTATGTATTTCAAACTTAAAAGTGGAGGGAAGTGTGTATGATTTTGTCCATCGTTTCACACTCATCAGCATTCCATATAGAAATTCAGAACATGTGTGGGTTCTCTGGTGGGATTGGGTAGTAAATGCAATGACTGTATTTGTGCTGTTGATGTGTGCTTCCATTTACCAGCAATGTAAAGAAATATATTACTTAAAAAAGTGTTTACTGGTGGGTGATAAAGATGCAGTGTAATGTGAAGATCACAGATGAATGCCGATTTGGCATTTGTGCTGTTGTTTGTGCAGACTTTCTCTCAGCTGGCAGCTAATCCTCTGCATCAGCATCAGCTGTGGGCTGGACTGCAGATTCTGTCCCCTGGGGTTGGGGGCTGCAATGTATGTGTGCATGTGTGTGTGTGCTTTGCTATTGGTAGTGCTACATTTCACTAACACATGCTCTCTCTCTCTCCTCTCTCTCTCCTATTCTCTTTCCCCCTGCCTTCCTCACCCACTCTACTTTCCCATCCATCTGTTTCTCTCCACATTGCTGCTTCTCTTCTACTTTTCTGATCTTAGAGAGTAACTGCTGTGCCTAGTGACAGAGCAGTCTTCTCTCTCAATTCAGATCAGTTCAATCCAATTGAATTCAATTGATTCATTTGTTGGCATGAATTGTGACTGCTACCGAAAGCAAATAATAAAATGGTTCATATTAAAAGTAGCCATAGTAGAGACACCGCCCCACACACAAACACAGAGTTTATTAACAGGAAAGATAAACAAGATGCACGACTAAATGGAGACAAATGGGGCAAAAACACAGAGCAAAAACAAGTCACTTGGACAAAGCCCACAATCTCACCCAAATACTCTCTGTAACCGCCTAATCCTCACTAGAGATGTGGGTACCCAGAGCCTGTCCTAGGGCCAATGGGCATTTAGCAGGGACTCTCCACGGACAGGGCACTAATTAACACTGGGGCCAAAAACACGAATAACAACCACCAAGGCTAAACAAACCAAGCTTCAACAGAGGATTAACTCAAAGAACCAGCCAATGCAAGGGTATTTATACTAAACAGGGAAGAGAACACACAGGAACAAGACACGGGCAAACATGACAACAAGGGGCGGAGCTTAGGTGGGGCTAAGACTAAAACATACTCACGAATACAGAGATTGATGACTAGGTAAACAAAGGCACATGGAGAGTGTAAACAACACAGACAAGAAACAGGAAAAAGACCAAAGAAACAAAATTTATTTTTGAGGAGTGTACATATTTTTCTGGGAGTTTATCACCCTGTGGGATCTCACCCAAACACACATGCAACACATTTCCAGCTTTTATCATCTTCTCATCACAGGACGAGCTGAAGGAGCTGAAGTATTTTTCACTCAGGTGTTTATTTTTGGAAGCGGTAATCTGGGTTGGTTTGTCCTGAGCTGCATGGAGCAAATATTCACTCTTCCAGTGTTTCTTTTGTCCCCTGTTTCCTATCTACAAGTTTCTTTCTTCCTTTGTCTCTCCTACATTCCTCCTCTCTCTTTCTCCCTCTTTTCTCTCTGCCTTCTCAGATCTCATCATCTTATTTTCCCTTCTCTCTCTGTCTGCGTCCTCTTTCTTTTTCCTCTCTCCCCTTTTATTTCAATCTTCTATTTCATTCTTTTGTTTTTTGTACCTCATTTCATCTTCTCTCTTTCTCTCATTCTCTCTCCCCATATGCTTTCTCTCACCTTCTTCTCTTTTTCTCTCCATCCCTCTTTATTTATCTCTATTTTATCTCTTGTTCTCTTTCCAACTTATTTGACTGATTATATTAGTAAACTGGGCCATTGTGTAAATGCAACATTCTGCATAAAATTCATTTTTTTCATTTGCCTCAGATTTGTGTTTGAATATATTTCTAAACATGTAAAATACTATTCACCCCTCATTGCTCACTAGCAACTCAACACAGTGACACAATGTTTCACACATAGAGAGCCTGTTGCATTTGAGTGTGTCTTCAGACCAGAAAGTCTGGGTCAAGCTCCAAATCAAGATTCATGTTTTTGTTGAATTGTTCACATTTGATGTAGTTTTGGTTTCATGCAGCACATTTGTGAGCACAAAGACTTTGCATGATATCCTGTTGCCATCGCTGACATTTCGGGGGGTAAAAAGGTGAGCTGTTATTCTTCTGATGGCATCACATTTCATACCTTCATACTTGGCATCACTCTTCCATCCTCCCATATCCTATCTCTTTCATCCTCTCAGAAAATATGTTATAGCTTCTAGACTTTTCATGCTTTTACCATACTCACTTTTGCATTCTTTATGTTACCAAATTACAGTTAAACACTTTGTATTCTGCTCTCATTGTTCATTTTCACTTCTCTTCCACTTCTTCTTCTTCCATAGCGCATCTCAGTTTCCTGTCTGAACCTTCCAGAAAGTATTTTCACACTGCAAATGGACTGAACTGCGGTTTAATTTGGTCTGGACCAAGACCACCCGTTTGGTTCACTGGTCTGGACCATGGTCTGAGGTACCTTTTACACCTGCTATTTTGACAAAGCTGAGAAGATTAAAGCTGTTAAAGCACCCTGAGCTCATCTGACAACAGAGTTTTGTTAATTAATAAATTCCTAAGCTAGAATGCCCTGCAGAAGGAGTCTTCAAATTTGCTACAACTGTGCAAAAGAAGGCCTTGAAGTGAAAAAAAAAACCATATAATTTTTGTTTATTTGTTTGTCTTATTTGCACTACACAATTTTTGATTCAAACATATAAATATATACACATTAACACAATTTTACATTGGTGGTACAATGTACAACACATTGAATAACAATGGGTGACATGATGTGTCAAAATACTTTTTCTCTGTATGTGACCCCACACAGAGCTCTGCAATGCATTAGTGGGTATGGAGAACAGCTAATGACTGAGCTCTGCCTAAACACACAACGCAAATGCTTTTTATGTTCTCCAGTTCCCACCTGGGAGGGACGAGTGGGATCAATACAGCTTTTTCTTTAGAAATAGCCATGAAAAAAATGATGAGTGATCCATTCCCTTTGACCTTTTGGTCCTGAGTGGCCTTCGTCCACACTCCAGTATGGGTTAATGGACCCAGAATAGTTCCTCACTGACAGTAGAACAAAGCTCTTCTGCTTTCACCGCTGCCGCTCATCATGCTGCTGTTTTGCTGGTGAGGCTTCAGAAAGCAACAATAGCTGACACTAAAATAACTGCCATTCAAGTAAAGAAAAAAAAGAGACAAACTGTGGCCAGTGAAGCTCCTCTCAGCGTGTGCGTATTTGTGTGCGTGTGTTTGTGTGTGTGTGTGTGTGTGTGTGTCTGTAACACTCCCACTAAACACAGCACAGCACAAACCCGCACCTGCACAGGACCCGTCAATCACAGATCATCTCAGTTTCTACTGCATCTGCTGTTCCCTGCAGGGAGGTGGGGGTTCTTTTTTATTGCTGATTTTGTCTTTGTGTTTTTCTGAGCTGAAACAATTCATGTAGAACCCATTTAGTTGGGCTCCAATTGCCACCCGCTACTTAGAACATGAGCGGCGTGTATCCATGCCAGAAGCGTAACAAATTCTCATCATACGTCAAAACAGTTCCTTCTATGGAAGTTCCCCCAGTTTATGTTGATGCACAAGGTGTCAGACGTCATGCTGAGCTTTGTTTGGTGTTCCTATTTCACGCAGAAGTTATTGTAATTTAAAAATATGTATTGTAATAATAATAACCACTGCTGGGGTCCCACACCAATGTCTATAAAGAATAAAAATGAAAACATTTTTTGTTTTAGGTTTTAGAAACAACCAAAAAACACAAGATCTTTGAACCCCGGAGAACTCACAGGGAAGTCTCCAACCACAAGTGGGTGGGAAAAGCCACAAAAGGAGGGGGTCTGGAGAGTGGCCGAGTGGCACAGGGCACACCGAGTGAAAGAGAAATGGACCAACAGAAATTATTTAGAATTTTCTTGATATCTACAAATATAAATATTCTCTCCTGTATTCATTATTTGTCTCAATTTGAACTACAATCAAGACAAATTAGCCTTTTCTAGCTAATAGAAACCAGTTGTGCTTCAGATTCCAGTCTCCAGTCGTACTAAAGAGCAGAGCATTATTTGAGGCTTGATTCTGCAGGGTGGTCAAAGCCTCCAGTAACCAAGGCTGGAATAGATGACCTGGTGGGTAAAAGCCGGGCTTTTTATTGATATATCAATACTCTCAGCCACAGAGACATTCAGGAGTCCTCAGACACGCCTGACAAATGGTTTCATACTCCATTGACAGAGAGTGATTCTAAATGCCTCCAATGCACAGTCTGTATCTCCGCCAAGGCTAGAGCTCCTAGATTGTTACAAATGTAGCTGCTCCCCTTTTGAAAGCTTGTCAAAAAGATTTACTGTCGCTCAGTATCAACTGTAAATGGGGCGACCAATGGAAGCTGGGAAGACGTTGGTTCATTTCAAAAAACATGTGGAACTACAAAGATGTAAAAAGCCATCTGGCATACGCATGTGGACCCGCCTCTGAAAGCAATGCCGAAGTCTCTTCAGCAAGATTCCCTGATTTAAATGAAGGGCAAACCCTTTTTGTTGATGGAGTAAAGGTGAGAGGAAACTTTGAAATGCTGCAAAGGGTGGATAGATTCATACACAGCCAATTAATCTCTTTTAGATGCAAAGTACAAACTGTCACTCACTCATTCACATTTGGCAGGTAAACTTCTTCACATGGACGTTCACAGTAGCATTCAAATGACTTTCAAGCAGTGCTTTTCATCATTGAAACTGTGTTTCCTAGTTTATGTCAGAGTTGGCATCTCATACACCTATGGAATCATATTTCTACCAAGCAGAGGATAAAGAAATAGCCCTTTTTCTTTCCTTCTCTTTCATGTTAAATGTTTGATTTAGTATTTTAATGATTTTTTTCTCATATTGTGTTGAGACAAAAACAATACATGCTACATTGAAATTATTCTTTGAAGAATCAAAATAAGTCAAATTATTTATTTGAAAATTGTGTAATGGGTGCTATAGTGTCATCTTGATGACATATGCTGTTATAACCTTACAGGAGGGGACAGCTGTAGTTTTCAGAGCCACCTGGCTGTGCTGAGAGACAGCTGGTTGATGAAAAAGCTTAGTCTTCACTATGAAGACGCTGAGATCGTCAGGTACACACCCAGAGAGGACCATATACACCCACAGAGAACTATACTTTCAAATGTAGCTCTTGTTGTGTTTATATAGTCTTGATATCACTTGGTTTGAGGCAACATGTACAGAGACAAGAGAAGGCCACACGACTGTAAATAGACTGGTGTAGTGCCAATGGCTTTTGATTGATGAACTGCGTAGCACCTGGTTGGTTCCTAGAGAAAACAGAACTGCTTTTGATTAAACTTTGGGTTTGACTCTTGGTCAAGATAAAACTTGATCAAGTGGATCAACCATCCTGATACTCCCCTTTCTCTCCATTCCTCCTGCTATTCTCATCCACGTTCTCCATGGGAGAAGCAGTAGGAAAAATTCTGGAATCTCTGGAAGAATCTACATACATGCATATCCCAGATGAAAGGAAAATTCAAAATAAGATTCAAAATAGGGCTATTTCTCTTAACTGAGCTCAGTTTAACATCGATATGAGATTTTGACCATTTTCTTTCACTTCTTAAGAGATTAAACCAATCTCAACCTGATTACAATTTAAGATCTTAAAATTATCTTTCTTTTTTCGCACTGCTCTGATCTTTATTTGTCCAACGTCTTTAAATTTTTAAAAATCTTCTGAGATCCATAAAGTTGTTAGAGGGAAAAACTGAGAAACCGATGAGAACAACAGAAGAACTTCTGTCTGAAGTTTATTTGATTGTTTGGCCTCTTATTTCTCCTAAAGGGTTTAGGTGAAACAAGTCAGACTAAAATAATCTATAAGGAAGGAGATGATTTACTTTTGACAAGTCACAGAAAGGACTGTTATGAGCAGCAAAATCTTTCTACAGATTACAGAGGATTGGTGCAGTAATGGTGTGTGTGTGTGTGTGTGTGTGTGTGTGGGTTTGAGGGGTCTTTAAAATGATCTCCTCCATCGGGTTCCTTTGGCTCATCACTTCTGTTTCTCCACATCTGCCAAATGGCTGTGACCATTAGGGTGTTTGTTATTGTTAAAGAATGCTGGGTTAATGTGTTTTGGCTTAATAAGCGAGCTCTTTTTCTGTGCTCGTATGTTCAGACCCTGCGCGTTCCCTGCTGTCTGATGTAATTGAGGGAGGTGGGGAGGCCCCAGCTGACAGGCCGAGGTACAGCAGAGTCTTATTAGCTCTGTTAATCAGGTAGATCAATGTGTCATGACAGGGCCACGAGCGGGCTTTCCCCTGCTGCGCTTCATAATGAGAAATCTATTCACAACCCAATTAAGCTCCCTCCTCAACCTCTGACCATGCACATGCAAAAAAGGCAGGGGAAGCGACTGGGGCCGACAGTTGCCTTTGAAAGCCACTGGACAGAGAAAGCACATCCTGTACCATTCTCATGTCATTAAGGTCACATCAAGGGATTTTCCTCAATATCCATGAATAGTAGACATGAGAAACATCCACAATCACTATTTTTAAAAAATATACTTTTTATATACTTTTTCATCCTTAGCCCAAGCGCAGTTCATTAGCTATGTTTATTGTCTGAAGCGTATTCCATTTTGTATTGGAGTCAAGTCAAAAAGGATTTGACTTTTCAGAAAAAGGTTGAATCATTGCCAGATTCACCTCTGACTGTGCTAATTTGTAAAAGATGCCAATAATGCACATGATTTGTAAAATTATTGTGTTTGCCATTAAATGGAAACATAAATGCAACTTCTAGTTTGATTAACAACTAGCATAAGTGGCCCTATGGAAATTTAGAAGGTTTGTTAGCGCCAAGCTAAAAGTGTTGTATAACCATATTTGATGCAATTTCTAGTTCGAATATAAATTCCACTAACTGTTGCAGAGAAATTTGGTGTGAAGAAACCCATAAAGAACGGCAGCAGATGCTTTGGCTAAAATATAGTGGAAAAATATGGTGGACATAATATAAAAACTGGGAAATAGGAGTTCAGGGAGGTCATGGCCCTATTTAAAATGACTATTCATCAAAAAATGACAGTTTTGTAATGGAGCTACAAGTTTGATTCATACAAGCTGATTAGACTTTCCAGAAAAGGTGCTGAGTTGTCTCAGACTCACATGTGACTGTGTTGAGTTGTAAAAGTAAATTTTTTCGAGTTTGGCCCCAGATGCGGTAGCACTGTTGCCTCACACCTCCATGGTTGGAGGTTGAATCTGGTTCCTGGCCTTGTGTGTGTGGAGTTTGCATGTGGCATAGGTTACCTACAGGGTATCTGGGTTTCTCCCACAGTCCAAAGACATGCGTGTCAGGTGAATTAGAGATTCTAAATTGACTGTAGGTGTGAGTGAAAGGTGTGAGTATGTGTGCGGTTTGGTGGGCCCAGGGTTTGTGTGGCCTATATACAATGCCGTTACTATGATCTTAATGTACAATGTAGTTACTATGTTAATGTCCATAAATCTCTCAGTGTTTTCCTAAAACCTGGAGTAATGTCTACCAGAGTGTGAATTGTCCTGCCATATTTGGGGGGTACTGCCTTTTTTAACAACAAAAAAAACCCCACCTGCATTTTTTGGCTTTTTTTGGGAGTACAGTACCCACCAATACCCCCCGTAATTCAAACCATGATGTCCACCACCTATAGAGATGAAAATAACTACAGTGACAGCAGTGATATTCCCTCCTGATTTCTGGAACAGCAGGAGAAAGCTTATTTCAGCTCGAGCCATAGCAGCACGTTTCAGCATATGGGCTGTCAAGCACTTGAATAGATCACCATCAACATTTTCCTTCTGATTTTACTGTGGAACTTCTGCAAAACCATTGCTTGTGCCATTAAATAGCAATATTTAACACATAAACCTTTATTTGTAGCCTTTCATTGTACAATAAACCACTTGCATTAGCAGTCTTATGGAATTATTCAGTGCTGTTAGCATCAAGCAGCAGTGTTGTATAACCAGGGATTGATGTAAGCGGTACGCAAGCCTGAATAGACGTAAGTGGTATGCAAAATGTGCAGTCTTCACAGTGCAAATCCGTACCTAAATTGTGCCAATGTGATTGAGAAGCCAATGAGAAAACTTCTGTCTTTAGTGATATTTTTTTATTCTTTTACTTCTTGTTTCTCCTAAGGGGAAGTTTAGTCAGACTTCAATAATCTCAGAATAAGAAGACGATTTATTTCTGATCACTGTGAGCAGCAAAATCTTCCTCTGGGTACAAATAATGTTTTTATCTGTTATGCAATTTTATGCTGTAAAATTCAGAATTTAGTCTATTAGCGGATATTATTAATGCAGACTGTTAGCCTGACAACTTCATTCATCTCTAGGCAAAATGTATTAAGGTTGCAGAAAATATAAAATTAACATAAAGAACAAAAATGAATATGAATGAATAAAAATCACAAGATCTTTGATGCAGGGAGAATTTTATGGATAGTCTTCGCCCACAAGTCGGTGCATAAAACCTGCATATTTATCTTTAACACTGTGAGAAATGTGAAGGTGAACTAGGACATTTCTAATAAGTTGGCTGAGTTAGGTTTTCATCACACAGCTAAACAATGCAGAGAAAACCAAGACTGCACAGAAAAACTTTCCTCTGGTTCGACTCAATGGATGTGGTTTCGGGACGACCAGTCAAAAAACTGTGTAGAGAATTGAGTCAGAAACTCCGTTACCAGGCTGAGATACACTGGAAAATCAAAACAGTTTCAATACAGATTGGTTCCTGTATACCTTGAAAAGTGCCTCTTAACAGGTGAGTTCCAAAATCATTTGTTTGCTGTAACGTAAAGCAACCATTCTGTCATACGTGAACACACCACAGTACACAGTGTGAACAGCATGAAATTCAACCTCTGCATTTAACCCATTCAAGTGAAGCAGTCGGCAGCCTGGAACACAGCATCCAGGGAGAAATGTGTTGGGAAGAGGATAGTACCTAATTTGCTACTTTTTTAAACTTCTGGTTATCAACCTGTTCGCCGTTGGTCTTTGAGTGCTGTCCGCTGTGACTCAGTGGGCGGCTGAAGCACTTATTTAATTGATGTGCTTTTAATGATATAAGCAGTGTTTTCCTGTGATAAGGGGATGTGAATGGAAGCTTTGATTGACTCTGCTTCTCTTGTAATTCCCTTAAGTGCCCTGCAGATGCACGTCCATGGAAAAAAAAAGAAATTAAAAAAGGTGCAGCACTGGACACAAGCCCTGAGGCCCTTCAGAAGTGCAAGAAATGCTAACAAGGCCTGCGCCAGAACGACCTAATTGATGGCCGAGCTGGACGGCGAGTGGCTTCCTTCAGGTGCTCTCCATCAGATGACTGCCATTATGCAGTGCACGGAGGTGGATAGAAGCTTCTTGCACTACTTCCTCAGCAAGAACGCTGAAAAAAAGGGACAGCAGATCAATAGCCTGAGGGAATTTACGGCTGAGGGAAGGTAAGAGAGACACTGAAGCTGAAGTGCAGAGATAATGTCGTCTTCAGCATGAGAGTTCGGTGTCATCCATCTCGTTTTGAACTCACAGCCTTGCCTTGTAATTGCTTTCCTTGCTCCGTAGGTTGGACTTTGCTGAGCTTAGATAGAGATAAATAAAAACAGATAACACATAAAGCAATGGAAGCCTTGCCGTGTGGGCACACACCAATGATTGTACTGCTGTAATGAATGAACGTAGGGAAATATAATTGAAAAGCCATACTTCTTTTAGGTGAAGACTCAGTGAATTAATTTGTATATAACGACTGTTTTCTATGGGTACCACTTTACAATAAGACTACACTTATAAAGGGTTCATAAATGATTTACAATCAGTTTTCTAATTGTTTTATAAATCATGAACAAGCAGTTATAACCAAGGGATAACATTGGTCATATATTGATGCAGCAGCACTGTTTTGCAAGATCTGGTGTTTTAATGTTAGGAGCATGTTAAAAAATACCTGATTAACCTGATTTAACCTGAATACCTGATTTAACTTTCTGCCTGAGGAAGAGACAAGATAAACCCAGATCTCGCCAAATAGTGAGCCTGCATCAATTTATGACAACTGTTATAACTGTTTACTGTCAGGGCAGCTGGTAGCCTAGTGGTTAGGGTGTTGGCCCTGCGATCAGGAAGTCATGGGTTCAATTCCCAAGACTGCTAAGTACCTCTGAGGTACCCTTGAGCAAGATGCAGAGGAAGAATACATGCTGTGGTGTGTTCGCATATGACAGAACATTCCCTTTCACTTATTTTTATGATTTATAAACTGTCTACAACCTAATTAACAGCCTGATTATTGCATGGTCTTATTGTAAGGTATTACCTTTCCATGTTAAGAAATTCAGACTTACAAAGGAGACAGTCCACAACCTTTCAATTACAGGGCAAACTCCCTGACCACCAGGCCATCAGCTATCCTAGTTGGATTCTAGCAGCATGGATTTGAACCAGCATTCTTCTGAGTTCTCTTCAGTCAGTGCTTGGCATCTTACCATTGAACCGCAGAGGGAGTGATGGTGATGGCATGACACAAGCTTATCATCACACACACAGATAAACCTGTTCAAAAACCAGACCTCAGGGGTGGTGCTATGGGTTTACATGAAGTGTCATGGGCCCCTATAGATAGGAAAAAAGAGCCACATCAGCTATCTAACCTCAAACAACATGCTTATGAATGATTAATGAGCATCCATGCTACAAGAGCCTTGGTGCAGCCCACTAGCTGCTAAAGAAGTGCAGTACTTTGCGGTTCCTGTCAAGTTTTTTTTTTTTACTGTGTTCGCGCTGTGGCCTTCCCCAGAGCGGAATGAGCTGAGAATGAATCTCCTCAGTGGGCTCATGTTAATACAGGCCACAGTGTTGTAACACTGCTCTTACCACACCTGATTCTCAACATCAGCTAATTATCAGGCTCTTCATGAGCTCAACGAATGTGTTAACTTGAACAAAAAGGGTCTGTGCTTGGATGGGACTGAATGCCTTTGTGCAAGTGCATTTAATGTCTACTTCATTAAACACACATCTTATCAGTCATCATGTGGACAACAGGGCTATGTGTGTGTTTGTGTGGTGCAGATGAAAGGTAAGAAGTGAGGCGTGCTTTTGAGAAACGAATGACTGTAAATTATGCAGCAGTCGTGATTCATGTCTGCATAACTTTCAATTGTGTCAGTGGCTATAAGAGGGGCTGAGTAAAGATTTTAGGGACCCATTGCACCTTGAACCGCAGTATGATTGCATCCCTGACCCCACTGCTTGATTAACTTACCAACTATCGCCTTTGGAACAAAAACTTATTAACTAGGATATACACAGTTCCAGAAAAAGGTAAGAGACCACTGCAAAAATGTTCAGTTTCTCAGGTTTTATCTTTTATAGGTGCAAGTATTGAACTGAACAGCTTTGCCTTCGTTTATAAGAACTGCTGACAATATTTCTCCTAATTTTCTTTAAAGCATAATTATAAAGGAAATGACAAAACATCAAAATAAAAAAAAAATGACTCAGCATTTACAGAACTTAAATAATTCAGAGAAAACAAAGGCAATAATTACCTTCTAGTCCTTCTAGTAGTGTTGTGCCATCCAACTAGTCACATTTCAAGAGTGTTGATTACAGCAGTGTTTTTATACTTTTCCTCATTAAATAAGATTTGATTCAGGTGATCACTAATCAGTCCCTCATAAAGCAGAATGAGGTGCTTATGTAGGAATTTAACAGACACTGGCATGGAATGGTTTTCATACTCATAGAGATGGTCTTTTATTTTTTTCCAGAGCTGTATATGGTAGAGAGCCATCCACACACTCAGGACAGGTTAACTCTTACTTTTATTTTATCTTATTTTGTACTTCTTTGTTTGCACAGTTTGGTATGTCACACAGTGTCTTGTGTCTGCTGCCCTCTCTGTACACTGTGGAACCTGAGTTTTGCCATTTCCTCTCTTTGTAAACTGTGTATGTTTAAGATTACAATAAACTTCTCTTTGACTTTCACTAAAAAGCAAATACTAAATTGATATCAGCTAATTATACATTCACAAACAGTCGTGCTGCACACAGATCTGTAGCAATAAAAATATTAATAACTGGTTTGGTTGGGGGCAGTGGGGTGACTTGTACAGAAACAGTTTGCCATGAAGTTCCTATAGCAGTTAGCAAGATGGCCAACTGGTCCACCGCAAATAGTAAAATCACATAAACAAAGATATACAGCCTCTGTTTTGTGGTGTTTATTTATAGCCAGTGTAAAAGAAGTTTTTAAAAAAGAAATGAGTGTTAGAATTGCATCATTGCTTTAACAACAATTTATACAAAATTCATTATTTGGAAGTTCTGGGTCTCTGGCCTGACAGTGGATCTTATGTCATGTAAAACAATGAAAAAACACTAACTATGGTGTTTGGAATCTGACAAAAAAATAACCTGACTTGCTCAAAAATTACTTTTTATTTCTGCGCATAAAACCAAGAAAGAAAAAATGATCTGGTTTGAGAATCGTGTGTGTGTGTGTGTGTGTGTGTGTGTGTGTGTGTGTGTAAGCGTTTGGAAGTGTAAGCCTAAGCATAAGCAGATAGAGAGAAATTATAAATAAATTAAATCTGCCTGAAATAGACTTGTGTGTAATTATAAATAGTAACACATTTTTTCCTGCATATCTTATTTTAATGTGTGGTTAAAATTTCCATAAGGATTTCCAAAATGTTTTCCAAAATTATTATTTTTTTGAGTGAATAGTTGGTTGAATTATAAAATAAATAATCTTTTCCTCATGTTGGCAAGGTTGTGCTGAAAAAAGGAAATGAGAGACTACACATTCTTCAAGGCTGTAGATGTTAGAAAAGAACAAGTAATACAGAAGCAGTTCCAGTACCCTCAGGGTTTTAAGGGTTAAGTTAAATAAGCGTTTCATCTATTTTATTTAGTACTGCTATTTACTTGGCCGCTCATTCAGAGTTCAACACAGCCAGCGCTGTTCTGCCATTGGGCAAAAAATAAATTCCTGTGTCAGAGTTCAACACAGCTGCAAAAGCTTTGTGACAAAAATTCACTCATCGCGTCTTTTCGTTTCTGATGTTTGGCCCTTAGGACTGAACTTTGAATCTCCCACCCAATTTCTGTGTAAAACCTAAAATCAAGTCTCTCTAAAGAGTGGAAAACCTAGTAAAAGCAAAGGTTAGATGCTATATAATAAAATATGTGAACTTATATTTAGTTATGGAGTTCTTAGTTGTTAGTGCTGTGTAATTTTCTAATAAACACATATTTTCTTTTTTTTCTGACTCTGAAACATGATTGACTTGCTTAAAAACAGCACTGGAGTCACAGACTTTAATGATCTCTGATAAAGAGGGCCGGTTAATGACTGCAAAAATGTCACCAAGAACACATTTCTTAAAAGGTTTTTTAGTGCTAGAATTATGGTTCTATAGTAATGATGAATACCTTTAAATTTGTTATTTACTTTTAGATTTGTGTTTTCGAAAATTTCAGATTGTGTTTAAATTGTTAAATTGTACTTACATTTAGACTTTTATCTACTTTACTTGTACATATTTTATTTTATTTTGTCTTTCAGAAAGTTCCGGATTTTTTTATTTCAAATTTACTTATTGTCTATAATGTTTGCACAGTCAAAAGGAGCGGTTTAGGATACATGTCACTGCGCGTTGTACCTGTGCATGAGACAAATAAAGATTCTTGAATCTTAAATCTAGTAGTGTTTACTATCCAGCTGGTCACATTGCAAGAGGAGCGTGTTGATTTATATGGTTATTTCAACAAGACACATTGAAAAATCTCCCGCCTAATTTCTGTGTAAACCTAAAATCAAGTCTCTCAAAAGAGTAGAAACCTAGTAAAAGGTTAGACACTATATACTGAAACATGTGAAATTCTATTTAGTTATTTAGTTGTTAGTTCTGTGTAATTCCCTATTAAACACAAATTTTCTTTTTTCCTGACTCTGAAACATGATTGCTTAAAATAATACTGGAGTTGTAGACTGAAATGATCTCTGATAAAGAAGGCAGGCTAATGACAGCAATAGTACTAGAATTAATAAGTTCAGAAATGTTCAGCATCTACTTATACATTTTCATTTTATCCCCCTTGTGTTTTTTGTCCTTTTAAATTGTATGTTTTCAACCAATGTCAAGAATGTCAAGATGTAACTAAACTGTTGAATGTGTCTGTGCGTATATACACTACCATTCCCAAGTTTGGACACACCGTCTTAATTGATATAAATGTATGTATATTTTTAATGTTTTTATTATTTTCTACATTGTAGATTAATATTGAAAACAAACAAAACCATGAAGGAACACTTGGAATTATATGTTTTGTAATAAGGCAATGACGGTTATTTAAGAACCACTTAGTTAAGTGGTTCTTGCCATAATGTGGAGTAGAACCGTAGTGGAACAGGATCACAAACTGTGGACCAACCCGACCATCACAACTGATGGTCCCAAACACATTAAGAAGGCAAGAAATTCCACTAATGAACTCTTGACGAAGAACTCCTGTTAATTAAACACCATTCCAGGTGATGTTTTCGATATTAATCTACAATGTAGCCGATAATAAAAAACAAAGGAAATTGTTGAATGAGAAGGTGTGTCCAAACTTTTGACTGGTACTGTATACAGCAGTTATGTTGTTGCTTCATCACATGGGCAGGCTCTCACCCTGCTCAGAGCTGGGCACCAGTTTGGACAGCATGGAGCGCAACACAGGAGCAGGCATGATGGACAGGAGCAGAGGCAGACGCACTGCAAGGCCACAGAACATGCCATTACTCAATATTTCTGTTTTATTCACCATTATTAATTATTTATAAATTAAATAATCTACTTTTTTAAAGTGCTGTACTTCCTATACGTTTTATACGGCTGTTCTTAATGGTTCTGATTGTTCATTATTTCTGCATTTAAACAGCAACACTGCACATCCGTTACTTAATTCCTTCATAGAATTGTTGCCGGGACTCTGGATCTAAGAATCTGATTCCATCCCTCCATCTGGACATCCATTCATGCCTCCAGCAATGCATCCATCCAGCCACCCTCTTACTTACCCAGAAACATGAGTGGTGTGGTGTTGGCGAATGCAGCCATACAGAGGCCAACAGTAACAGACAGCAGACCCAGCAGAGCAATGTGGCCATCAGGTAGGCATCGTGAGAGCAGGGCCACGCCAGCAAAACTGCTCAAGTAGATCAGAGTGGAAAGAGCAGATCCATAGCCGACAAGCAACTCATTCCAGCACAGCGGTGTGTTCAACTCGTACAGGATAAAGATAGACACCCCACCCAGGTAAGACACCTAAAGACATAAAAAGCTTTTTTCTGTTTTACTTTAATGTCCCTGTACTTATCACATTTCATTTTGCTGCATATTGATTTTGATGTGAGATTTGTTTACCTTGGATTTAATTTAAATTAAATTCTAGCCTTTTTGTAGTTACTGGTTTTAAAGCTTATTATCTCGTAACTACTGTTAATGATTCAGTAACTACTATAAACTATAATGTAAGGTATTTAGTTATGAGAGTGAATAACTACAATGTGGACCTGCTGATGGGTCTTTTGAGTTTAAGGGGTTAATTATTTGAATTTCTAAAATTAAAAAAAAAAAAAAAGGATTATGAGAAAAATATTAGGGCTGGTATTTCTATCTCAACAACGTCAACCCTAAAACAACAAAGTCTGTTAAAGTCAGTCAGACATAGTCAGACTTTTGTCCTGGCCCCTACTTTCACAGCTGGGTTTGAATCACCTTATAGAAGATGAAGGCACCTAAGAGGAGCAGCAGCACTGTGTTCCTTCTCCTTGAAGAGGCTGTGAACAGCAGGTAGACACCACGTAGATGGCGAGCCACCGACTGAGTCTGGAACAGGTGAAGTGGCTCAGTGACTAGATGAGGCCTGGAAGGGCTAAGGGGCAGATTTTCCCTTCTAGGCTCCCCCAGGACCCCTAGCACATACAGCAGGTTGAGAAGATGAAGGATGGATGCAGAAAGGAAGGGCCAGCTGAAGCCGGCAGCTCGGATGGAAAAGCCGGTGCAGAGGGCGCCTAAGCCAGACAGGACACCCAGCACTGCATCAAGACGGGCCATCTGGACAGTCTTTTGTCCGGCCGGCTGATCTCTGCAGCGGTCCGCCACATAGGAGAAACAGCCTCCTATTAGTGTGTTGGGACCACCAAGCACGCCAGATAAGAAGGCAGCAGCCAACAGGTAGTTCAAGCTGAGTGAGAACCAGCTCACTATGAAGTAACTGGAGGTGAAGAGAAAATCCCCCACGAGGGGGGGTGCCATGGCTACCTTCCGCCCCCTGTAATCGCTACAGGACACCAGCAGCAGTGAGGAGAACAGGCTGGGGAGGAGGAAAAACAGCTCGCTCTGCAGGAGAAAGCGTGACGTCTCTTTCTGCACGGCCTGTAGCACAAACAAATACACTGAATGAAATGATGAAAACAGGGTCGTATCAAATGACTGATCATTTGCTCAGGAATCTTATTTGCTCAGGTGTGAGTAACTACCCAGCAGAACCGGTTATAAACATATTAGGTCTCCTTGCACTGGTAGCGGTGTTCTGTGTTGTTTGAGTCCCTGGGTGTATTCATAATAGTTCCTTTAGTGATTCTTGATTGTATAACTAAAAACAAAATGAAGCAATTTGTAATCCTAATGTGATTTAATTTCCTTGGTTTCTATAGGGCAGCTGGGGTGGATTTCCCTCAGAAATAGTAAATATATAGTAATAATACACCATTGGTTTACAGTTAAACTAATATAAACACAATGGCATTGCATGGTGGGCATGACCTGCTGAATGCTGAGGTTGCTGCTGTTGTTGGAGCAGTGGGACTGGTTCATGCTGGATGGGAAAGGAGAGCCACTCAGCTGCTGCCACAGCCTTCTGTAAACATACTGCTGTAGCAGTGGGTAGGTCATGAACATGGCGAAGGCATGCAGGCCAACGACGGGCTCAATCACGCTCACACAGCCCATCTCACCTCACCTACTGATCTGGTCTGGGACTGAAGAGCTATGCAATGAATGGAGGAATGAGAAGACAATTACAATACACACACACACACACACACACACACAGCATCTAACTATCAGGGCTATGTGCTTTTAGCTTAGCATTATATGAAGTTGAAGTTGAAGTTTATTGTCATATGTACAAAGTACAGTGTACAGAGCACAATGAAATTCTTACTTGAA
>JBBPDB010101598.1:0-23298 GCA_037974465.1 Brachypetersius altus
AGCTCCTCTGGGAGCCCCTCGGGGGGCTACTATCCATTGTACACCCACCTATGAAATCAATGCGATACCACCTCCCTTTCCAAGGGTACCATTCCAGAGAGACTGGGGAGGGGGTCCCTTGTTGCAGGCGGGACACCCGCAGTGCGGGTTTAGGGAGCCAGGCTCAGATCCAGTGAACTGGGGCCATGGAAGGAGCCTTAGAGCCAACATAGGGACCAGTGTCAGAGCCGAAAGAGCACTAGAGCATACGTCCCTTGAAACGGCATGAAAGCCGAAGCGCTCTGAATGGGCTCTACCAGCCTACTGTCTCCGTTCTGGCTGGGGGATAGTTCATGCTCTCGCCTGGATTCCGGTGTGGTGGCTGACTTCTCCTTTAGGGAATCCAAGCCTGGGAGTGTGTGCGGGGACCTGCTGCACCTCGGGGTGGTCGGTCAATCTTTCACATCGGGGGTGCTCGGGGAGTGAGGCGAGGTGCAGTTGCAGGAAGGTGCGGTTTTTATTACAGGGTTCTTGCAAGTTTCAGTAAGTTAAATGGAAGACTTACCTTTAAAGACCATTACAAGTAAGATTTAAGACTAACACGATGCATTAGCAGAAACATTTGAATGATACCAGAAATTCTCAAAACATTCTATTTTTATTGAGTATTAAAACAGATAATCCTTAAAATGACAGAACTTGACATGCACATTACCAACACAACACTAGCCTAGCACATACAACCTAACCCTACAAATGCCGGAGTTCATCCCCTTTAGCACCGATTTCAGTTTCAAGGACTTTCAGTTCGGCAAGCTTTTCTTTGTACGCTTTTCTCAGGGCTTAAAGAGAAGCTGAGCCATCTTGGAGCCAACCCTCCTCTCAGCTTCTTCTGCAAGTGCATCTGCCTCCCTGGCAAGACAGGCGGACACATCCTTCAAGCTTGTCTTCCTTTTCTTAAGGTCCTGCGGAGACTGCTCAGTCAGCTTTCTTTTCTGGCTCTGAGATTCATTTTCTTTACTAATGTGCTCCTAATTGAGAAAGAGTCATAAGTTCCTTCTTGAGGGGGACCTGAGTGGCACCCCCATGCATTGCAACAAAGTCACATATCAACCTTTGTGTGTGGAGTCAACAGCTGCCTACAGACACCAGTTGTGCATGGTCCTGTTGGAGTAGGTCCAAAAGCTTCCAATTGACATCGGGCACATCCATAGAGAAATCAGCTTGCTGCGGTCCAATGGATACAAAACCTTCTTCTGGAAAAAAGAAGAAATATTAAATAAATCATTGACCACACACATACATTTAACTGTACAAATGCAGCTACATGTTAAACTGCAATCTTTCTTCTAATATAAAGCTGATGTAGTTTATTAAAACAGAGAAGGAGTTTTTCTCCACGGTGTCAAAACTGTTAAAAGAATTTTTTTTACCTAAGTATTTGAATCTCACTCTACATTATCTAGATTCTTAATTATCCTATTGGAACCAACATGTTGAAAGCTGAATGCTGAAGATGAATATATAGTTGGCATGCTGAATATAATTTTCGTAGGATACAACATTATCGCACAGACCATATGATGTACTGCTCTATCATATGTGTGTGAGCTGGTCAGTGCGTGAACACAGAATGAACAGCTAGCCAAACTCGTTCACTAGCCAGGAACGCCAGTTCATTGCTCCATTATTCTTCAAAGTTGACAGGTGAAAAGCGAGTAAAACTGCCACAAAAACGTACTGTACAAAAGTTATGGAGATCGGCCGTTAGCTTTGAAAAGACGTTAGCTTTGTTTTAACAAACCACTTAGCAGGCTAACTGAAAACTGTATATATAGTTAGCTGAACAATGCATTGCATTAACCATACAAAAATTAGCATTACCCTGTAATTGCTACCACTTATTTATAAGTGAATGAAGAAACATTGTAACACCAATATTACATCTACAGCAAGTAAATATGTAAACTAAAGTAAGAGACAACACATAGACTTAAAGACATTGCTGTCGAGGGCATGAGAAAAAATATAAATTAGCCTATATGGTTGTTATTCTATGGGACATTGATATGAAACGGTGCATAAAGTTTATGCCCGAATTTTTGAACTATTTTGACGCAGCCAAACAAAAAACACACTTAATTTAATTTGTCCTGGTTATTAAAGCTGTCACTTACTTCAAACTGCTTCAGAAGGTCCTGCGCTGTCCCATGAACTGAGGGCCCAGGTGTCTCGACCACACCTCCCCATTGCTCCAGAAACGAACGTGGAGGTTCAGCTGTTTGGACTTGGAACATCACTGTCTGCTAACAGTGTTAAATAGATCTCTCTTTCACAAATTTGGTGGGAAATGTAGCCCAGTAAACAAACTAGATGGTTGCCTAGCTGCAATGGTCACGTAATAGGGTTTGGAGTTTGATCACCACGCAGACACCAGTGCAGACCAAAAACACAACCAACGGATTAGTTCTAACAGAAATTTTATTTACTGTCTGCAGAAAACGCTTCTTGGGAATGAATGGAGGTAAGAATTTTAAGACTTGGGTAAGTTAAATTTAAGACTTATGATGAAAATCTGGGCATTTTTAAAATATTCTAAGGCTTTAAATTTATCTTTCTGAATTTCTGACTTTTTAAAACCCCATGGGAACCCTGTATTATAAAACACAGACTCCAATGAACAAAACACAAAAAGGCACGAGGGCCTAAAACATAAGCCAGAGACACACAAGGAATGAGTACAGTGAAAGTAAGTGTGAGGGTTGACCGACAACTAATACAAAACTCATACACAAACGACAGAGATAAACCAATCATCTAATACAGTCACTTTAACTGAAACACAAAACAGCTGACAACACGTGACACTAAACAAACACACTTTTCATAATAAAAGTCTCTATTAAAACCACATACAATAGAGGCCTTTACCGACTGCTGGCTGAGACATGACACTCGGCTGCTGTCTGTATCCCTCTCCCTCTGCAGGTTTCCCCCAACAAAGTTCTTCTAGTTAAAAGATCTTGTGTTTGTTTTGTTTGTTTCTTAGAACTTAAATAAAAAATGTGCATTTATGGGCATTTGTGTGTGCGATTATTACTATTACATGTTTTTTAAATTACAATAACTTTGATTCTACATGTCAAACAAAGCTCAGCCTTATGTCTGACACCTCGGCCATCAACACAAACTGGGAGAACTTTCCAGCGTGGATCCATAACCACTCAGGTTCTAAGGATTGTCACCTGTGAATAGTTCAGTTGTTCTGCATATGGTTTGAATTTTAGATTTTTTAGAGAGACCTTGCTAGCACTGATTGCAAAAGGCTCCCCTTTATTGTTTACCCCTGCTCTTTGAGAAGGCCTGAGCAGACTGTGGGCAACTGAAGGTTTCATCCACATTCAAAGGTTCTACAAAACAGAATGGCCTTCGGTGACACAACAGCTGAAAAATGCAGCCTTTCTTTGTCCGTAGCTTTGAGAAACAGCTTTTGTCTTAGCATAGTCTCTGTGCTTCTGTGTCCTCTCTGGGTCTTTTCACTTTATATTTAAGGGCCCTTCTCCTGTGTTTCTGGTCTTCTTGTTGGCTGAACATGTCAGAATCAGTATCAAATGGCCAGCAAGTTATATATATTTCATGGTTAAAGTCTGGATTGCCATTGGTCTTCAAAATCATAAAGGTTTTCCTTTGAGCTCCTTTTAAAAAGTATGGCTTGATTTAAACTCCGTACAAGTGATTGATGTGGCTATTTCGATCATTTAATCATTTCGATCATTTTCTTGTCAAATAAAACAACTGTAGAAAGTATATTTCCACAATGTATGCTTAAGATGTATCTATGCCATTCTAACTGCCAGCCAACAAATTTTACCCATGAACCTCAGCTCTAAATCCTACACTCATTTCTAAAGAACCCATTGCTTTGTTTGACAGGTTTGATGTGGTACACCATGTACCTGGCCCACATAATATGTGAACACACTGGTCATTGGTAAGAATTTTGATGTTCCTACTGTGAAGGTTTAAGCTTTAAAAGGGGCACTGATCCTTGGCAATTGTGAAAAAAATGGTAAGATGTCATCACATAGCAAAACAGCTGCTTTTATGAACGTTCCCCTGGCTTGTATTGATGCTCGAGATGTCAGACATCATGCTGAGCGTTCCTATGCCACATAAAAGTTATTGTAATTTAAAAACTGCAATAATAACCAATAGCAGGGTTTTAAAAACGCACAAATGCCCATTAGGTTCTAAGGATTAAGGATGCTTTCAGATAATTTCTATTTTTTCTTAGATAATCTTGTTCCACACATCCAAACTAGACCTAACCCTGTAAAACAGATTAATGAGAATATCAGAGCTTTCTTTTTGTGAACTGTGTGGGGTACCTATCATAACAGTAGAGTCTATGATCTGCGAAGGCTCTGTAACAGTGGTCGTGAATCGAAATAGACTATGCAGAAAGAAGAAGGTCTATTAACTTGAAATAGTTCAAATTAACATCTCAGTTCTCTATAATCATCAATGAGAATGTTAATAAAAACTTCACTGTGGGTAGATTAACAATCAATTCCCTCAATGCAGTTGCCTCCAGAGTACCTTTTAGCTAAAAGGTGTAAAGGAGCTTGCTTTTTTTGATGATAAAACCATAAGAAAAAGCATTAGCTCCATCTGTTCAAGCAGGGAAATCTTTATCAATATAGAAAAAAAAAATCTGACGTCTATGTCTGAATTTACTGCTATTGAAGGACAAATCTTGAAGAAGTAGTGCTGCATCTTAAGCCTTGCTGCTTCAATCTCCGCCCGCAAGCTTTTCTAAAAGTGTCTCAACTGGTTAATGCCTGGTTAAATGGCAACTTTGATAACTTTAAATTAGACTTCCATCAATGTCATAGTCCTGAAACATAAAGATCCTCATAAAGATGTTAAACAACATGAATCTAAATACAGACTGATGTAAAATGACTGTTTTGGTACTTTTAAATCTCAGTGCTGCAGATGACACTATAAATCATAAAATACAGTTTGGAAAACAGGCCTCAAATGATTCTGCACATATTTTGAAGTTATGGCTTATTTTATTTCTGTAAACACAATAAGAACACAGCCATGCCATGCGAGGAGTCCCACAGGGCTCTGCTGTTGGACCTATTTTTTTTTAAAGATACACGTTTTTTCTTGCACAAGCGTATAAAGTAGCTTATCATAGCTATGCAGGTGTCATTCAAATCTATCTAGCTCTTACAACAAATTACTTCAGCCCCATAGACTCATTGTGTTCATGCCTTGAAAAACTAAAAGGTGCGACAAAATTTCCTTCAGCTAAATAAAATTAAGATGGACATTTGTCTACATTGCACACTTTATTTGTTGCACTTAATTTTCATTCAAAACATGACATTTGGACGTTTTATTAGAGGTTCATTTTTATTTTTTTGGTCAAAAGAAGAAAAAATGGCCTGAGTGAATTAGTTAGAGCAAAAAAGCTAACATATAAAGGACAGAGAAACCTGGCAATTGGTGTAGTACATTTTTCTTTTTCGAACCACGAAGGCTTGAATTAAAGTTGCAACAGGAATGGCTTTGACTTTCATGTTCTTGCTGCTTGGGTACACAGATAATGCACTTCATGCTTCAAAGAAGGTCAGAAACAGTAACAGTGCATCTCTCTTGATGTTCTTTGATGCTCTTTCTGTCACTTGTTGAGAAGCCTTTTATCTTTCAGTGCATACAGATGTGTTTTTTTGTCCTTCCTGTCCGCAAAGTTTGTAGATGTCCTTCAAGAGAATTTGTGTGTTCTGGTGCAAACTTGAATCATTACATTAAAGCTGATCATAAGTGGAATTAAGAACAGAACCTACAACATTAGCCATTTAACACTTTTGCGTTCCTTCCACATGCACCCTCCATCACAGTTTGGACGTACTATGCCCATACTTCCAGTTATGGGGGAAACTTAATGCTTCAGTATACCAAGATATTTTGGACAAAACTAAGGCCCTGTTCTATTCCAGTATGACTGTGTCCCAGTACACAAAGCGAGCTCCATAAAGACATGGCTGGATGAGTTTGATGTGGAAGAACTTGACTGGCCACACAGAGCCCTAATCTCAACCCCATCCAACAACATCAGTGCCTAACTTTATAAATGCTCTACAGAATGAATGGGCACAAATTCCCACAGAAACTCCAACATCTTGTTGAAAGCCTTCCAATAAGAGTGAAAGCTGTTATAGCTGTAAAGGGGGACCACTCCATATTAAAGTCTATGTATTTGAATCCAAGGTCAAAATTATTTTATCTGGTTCATTCCTGGAACAAAATAACTTCCTCTTTACAGATATAATTTGTGGGTGTCACTGACTTCTTGAAATCTTGTTCTTGGTGTTTGGAAGCTTGTAAAGAGAACAGGAATAGGGATGATGAAAGCTGCTCATAAGACTTGGATGCTGTGCTTACTACTATGACCTGCTTTCAGCAGTTGGTGTGTGTGTGTGTGTGTGTGTGTGTGCGTGTGTGTGTGTGCGTGTGTGTGTGTGTGTGTGTGTGTGTGTGTGTGCGTATACCTACTATCAGTGATTAGGGCTCTGCTCGTCAACACCCTTCCCAGCATGAACTTGGCAACTGCCAGGATGACACACAAGATCCCACTAACAATAGATACACTGAAGAGGAAGTCATCCTAAAACAAAGAGGCAAAAAGCATACCTTTATGTCGATACAGTAGATGTAGATTT
Organism: Brachypetersius altus; assembly: GCA_037974465.1. Taxonomy (NCBI): domain Eukaryota; kingdom Metazoa; phylum Chordata; class Actinopteri; order Characiformes; family Alestidae; genus Brachypetersius; species Brachypetersius altus. Next base: position 6,717 of record JBBPDB010101598.1, read on the forward strand.
TGTGGATCATATCCATTTAGTATATTAAGGTTCATTTCAGTCCTTCATATTTAGTTTGCAATTACATTTTGTGGCATTTAATGTCATTCTCTTATGGCCTCACATGAAGTGTATAGCACCAAGACCATCCTATGAACTCAGTACTTTAATTATTGAATAAATGAATTGGCTTTATAACTGGAATTGGTTCCATCCTTGGCCTTTCAAAGGCCCAAGGCAAGTCTTTACTTGAGTGATCCTATCAGGGCTCTACATGGATAACAAAAGTATGATCTTCAGAAAGGCTCTCTATATTCAGTGGGATGTAAATAGCTTTGAATGTCTCATATATTTCATTACTTGGAGTACAAGGGTCATAATTTCATGACCTACATCAGAAATATGGAGTCATTTCATGAACACTAGCTAGCTAAGAACTCTGGCAGCAACAAATGAGTGAAATAATGCTTTCAAACATTTTCTGTCATATTATGATCATGGTTTTTGTCTGTGTTTTGGTTAATGGCACTTCAAAGCCATCCTGTAATTTCTGCTGCTTCTACATCTGCATTACATGCAGTGTGCTACTTTATTTCCATCCATATGGATAACAGAAAAATTATAAGTTGTATTGTTGTTGTACTTGACATGCCTCAAAATGCCTGTTTGGAATATAAATCCATAATAGACTAATTTAAATTAGGGGGGGGGGCAGTGAGCATACAGGAGAGCAAACAGCAGTTTTAGACTGTTTTTATTTGTTGGAATAAGATTTCTAAGGCTAAAAGTGATAGATTTTAGTGTGTTACATCTAAAATATAAAACAGAAAATGCAACAGAAACTAAACAAAAAACTTGCTGCTTGTTTGTTCTCCATCATTTCAATAAAACAAGTTTTTTTAATCGCAAAGCTTTTAAGCTTCAATGCATATTCAAAATGCAATGAGCATGTCTGTGTCTGTCCTACACATCAGCTGAGAAACCAGTTTCTCTCCTTCTACGTTTTTAATCGTATATATATATATATATACATGAACACGGGTGCTCATAACTCCACGTGTGTGTGTGTGTGTGTGTGTGTGTGTGTGTGTGTGTGTAGAATCACTAATGCTAATGGTTTACAATAAACTGGACCTGGAATAAAATCCCACTGTGTATACACTGAAATAAATAAGAGTGAATTGGCATTTCACTAATAACTAACACTGTTACTGTGCTGTTACAGTGAAAACATTCTGCAGTCCTGCCCACCTGCAGTCTTCCACAAAATAATCAAAACTGAAGAATCATTATCTTAGGACTACAGATGGATTGCAGGGATCCATATCGAAATAAGCAACACCTGTCTCAAATACATAGAAGCCACTAACTGTGGGTTTCCAGGCCTCATTAGCATTTCACAGGCTGAGAAGATGAAAGGAGTGTGAGAAAAATGTGCGAGTCCCAGATGGGTTCCCAAGTCAGAAAAATATTGTGGCTCTATTTAGGACATTTCTGAATGAAGCAAATGCAGCAGCAGAACATCCTGATGTTTTATTCAGGCCAAGTGCATGGATGGAAAACAAAATCAGGGCAGGGCTTCCACACATCCCTGGTTTTCACAAGTTTAATTAAGTATCTCTCTCTCGCTCCTTCTCTCTGTCTCTCTCTCTCACTCACTCTGTCTGTCTCTCTCTTTCTCTGTCTCTCTCACTCTTTCCCTCTCTCTCACACCCCCCTCTGTCTCTCTCTCTGCCTCACTCTTTCCATCTCTCTCTCTCTCTCTCTCTCTCTCACACACACTCTGTCTCTCTCTCTCACTCACTCTTTCCATCTCTATCTCTCTCTCCCTCTCTCTTTCCCTCTCTATCTCCTCTCTCTCACTCCCCCCTCTATTTCACTCTCTCCCTCTCTCTCACACACACTATTTTCCTGTGTGGGAATTTGTCATGTGTGGTGTCCATCAGGTATTAGTAATATGTACATCTCTCTCTCTCTCTCTCTCTCTCTCTCTCTCACTCACTCACTCTCCCTCTCTCTTTTCTCTCCCCTCTCTTTTTCTCTCTCTTTCTCTCTCTCTCCCTCACTCTCCCTCCCTCCCTCCCTCCCTCCCTCTCTCCCTCTCTCTCTCTCTCTCTCTCTCTCTCCCTCTCTCTATTTTATTTTCTCTTCTCTCCCTCTGTCCCTCTCTTGCTTTCCTCCCTTTCTCTCTCTTTCTCTTTTCTCTCTCTCTTTTCCTCCCTCCCTCGCTCTCTCCCTCTTTCTGTGAGGTATGACAGCTAATTGGTCTTAAGTCAGGTTATCAGTTTCTTAGCCACAGTTAATTGGGGGCAAACCTGATAAAAATGATGGAGGAGTGCAAACTAATGGTTGCCAAGGGTTACCAAGGAGAGCTGGTGACTTCCTCTGCTTCGTGGATGTTGCTACTGGAATGGAACAATGATCTTTACTCAATGTTACAGATAACAGTTATGTAAGATTTTGAAATTCTGAAATGTTGGTCATACTGAATTTGTTTTGTCATGAAGAGCAGAAAATGTTTATTAAAAGGCTAAAATTGTTTTACACGTCTCTTTATTCAGTCAAGCAAAATTCAATACGCGACAGAGAATATTGGGCTACTGATTTGTATTTTAAAGTGATGGAGTCTTTTACATCTATCTGATTGTATTAGAACACTTGGTGGTCATTTATGGGAGCTGCAAAATGCAGAATTCCTGCCCTATCTACATTTTCTGTTGATACGTTTTTTTTTTATATTGAGCAGTTTTTAAATAATTTATCCAATAATGTTGGATATCGAACCTTTGGCAACATCACATGGAACATCCAGCCAAATATGTAAGCCTTATTATTCTTTGACTATTGGCACTGTTCCACTGGCATGAAGCACCATGCCACACCGTGAACTAATATTTTTCCATTACAAATAAAGTGACGCATACCCGAACTGCATCACTCCATCTGATTGGTCGAAATGTCACCACAACTTGGATAGAAGCCATAATTTTCACTGTACGCACTAAAAAAGCACTTCTGTCTGTTTGGGCTGAAGATAAATGTCAGTGGGAGTTTTCTATGACACTAACACATTTATCATCATACGGTTGAGGAAAACAAATTAAAAACTAAAAAAAGGCCACAATAACAAAGATGGCTCTGACGGAAAAACATTCTGCTTGTTCGACTTGTATGTTTCTGACTTGGGATGGCTTGGGACGGATGGTTTTGGAACAAAGACCAGCCATAACCTGTGGGGGGAGATTTGTGATGCTGATGCAACAGAAACCAGGCTGAGATACACTGGAAAATCAAAACATGCCGCAAGTTCATTACCACCACAGTACAGTTTAAGTACAGCTTTGTTTCCTGCGTAACTATGGCAAAGTGCCTTATTATTAGAGAGGTGTATTAAAGACTGTTAGATATTCCATCTTCTACTGTACGTTCAAAATAACAGCCATCCACAAATAACATTGAAATTCACTCACCACTTCAGGCAGGAGCTCGGTGGCCAGGTCATGGATGGCTTTCCCCAAGATGCACATGGAGGACAAGAGAAAGACCACCCCCAATATCACACATGCTCTAGGGATCAGGGCAAAAGTATTTGTTTTAATGTCACATGACTGAGACTGGCAAAAAAGTAAAGAACTTATTTCTTTGCTGTAGGAAAATAAAAGCAAGATATCTTCCCTCTCTACTGTGGTGTAAAATGAAAGTTTTTAACAGAATTTCCCCAAAATAAATAATTTATTTAAAATTATGCAATGGTTTTATCTTCCTTAATGATAACAAAGATTTAAAAAAAATCTGAATTTTGAATACACCCAACCCTTCTCTAATGAGAGAACATACAAATGAATACAAATGAATTTATCATGTCAGCTGCTCACTGTTAGCATGGATGGCACTATTTTGGTGTTTTTTCTATAGGGGCCTATTTTTATTAATTACAGCAGTCTAAGATTTCATGTCCATACTACCATTTGAAGAACTTCTTCATTCTTTTAAATCCCCATTAGGACCTCTAATGAGGTCTTTGAGGCACTCCTTCTTTTAAACAACTAGTACTGTGCAAATGCCTTGATCCATCCCTCATTTCTTTATATTTTGCTTTGAAACACCTTGTTTTTGCAAAAATACTATTTTCTGCCTGTCAGCATGTCTTATCCTTGGTATGCTGATTAAATGCTTTATTGCAACAGGCTACAGATACAAGGTCCCTAGATAAAGGTGTTCCAACCACTCAGCATTCAGCACCACCAGTATACTGATCACCGCCTGATCATCTGGAATCACCTGCGCCTGTTTTTTCACTTGTTCAGGCCTTAAGTTATTGCTTTTCTCTGCTTAAATGATTCATATGTAGGTAAATGTATGGCTTAACAAACAAAAAAATCCTCTGAAACTGGTCGGGTTTAGGGATTGGACTGAAAATGAGAGTCTTTTAAAGTCCTTCAGGAAGCCAAGACAACTGTTCCTCAAGACTACACTAGAAAATCCAACTGACTGCTTGGAAGCTTTGGATAAAAGCATCTGCTAAATGCCATAAATGTAAGTAAATGTAAACGAGAAAATGAGGGGAGGCTCAAGACTATTCACAATATTGTATGTCTCTGATAAGTGGCTGAATTTCTGAAGTACACAGCCTTAAAAAAAACACACACACATTTCCTGTTTCCACTAAGCAGCACCATAATTTAGGATTGAGCCTAACTCTGCTTTCTCCCCAAAACATCTCCATTAGTCTCTCGCTCAGGCATGTCCGAGAGACACATGAAACTATCCCCAGCACTCAGTTCTCTACAGGCCAAAAGATGAATGAGGAACTTGAATGTAAATAAGTTCTATTAGAACAGAATGCAGGAGGAACTGGCACTGGATTCTCTGCATCAGGCGGTACCGGTTAAGAGTGGACCCACAGTCAGGATAGATGAGTTTTGATTCATTCTTCTTCAGAAACTGTTCTTTTTTAGGAAGCTCATGTCCTTTTATGTGTGGATGTCATTCAGATGTTCTACTGTACCCTTTACTGAAAGATCACCAATCAGACTGTTGTTTCTGAATGACTAAAAATTCTAAGTCTGCTCTAGCAGTGGAGGGAAGGGGGCAGCAGTGGACGGTGTTGGTCGGGGCTGTATCAAACCTGTTGAAGAATCCGTTTAACTCACTTACATATTCCTGGCTTCCCTCCATGATTGGGTTTGATGTATTAAGTCCAGTAATCCTCTTCAGCCCATCCCATACCTCCTTACTGCTGTTCTTTCGTAGCTTGCCCTCTAGCTTTTCCCTGTAGCTCTTTTTCCCTTTCCTCAGCTCCCTCATCATAAAATAAACTCGACTTGACTTCAGCTCTTTTTGGACTAATTTCACCTCCTCTGCAACGAAAGCCTTCTTCTTCCTATTTAGGAGAGTTTTGATGTGCCTTTTAATCCACGGTTTGTTGTTTAGGAAAGAGTGGACCTTCCTTGTAGGTACAACGCTGTCCACACAGAACTGAATTTAGTCAGAAATACAATGGGAGAGTTAGTGTCTTCCGCATAGTCCTCCAGGAACAGGTCCCAGTCTGTAGTCTGAAAGCAGTCCTGCAGGAACCCTTGTGTGAAAACATCCAGAAAAATATATTTATTGGCACAAAAAAGCAAAAAAGGCAGAGGATACAAGGGCTTAGGCTTGGTGGAGTATGGCCAGAACTTGTTCTGCCACCGGCCGAATGCCCAATCAATATGTGCTCGGGTGTCAGCCACCACTCTGCCTTTGGGATGCGCAGCCCTCTGATCTTCCCCAGATTGACGAGTGGCTCAGAAGGGCAGAGTGGGTCTGGGAAGGAGCTGACACTTCCATCACCCAAGTAGTTTGTTGGAGCTAAGTCGTGCGCTGGGCTGAAGATGAGATCTGGTTTATCGACAAGAGATCTTCGTCTTTGCCTCCCCTGTGTTCCCACATTATTAAGGTGGCTTTGTGGTTTAAAATGGATGTAGTGATATGTGCAGTTACGGAAGTGTGTTATAGTTGCATGGTAATGAAGAGGTGACCACAACACAGATAGAGCGCCAGGCTGCATGAGTTGTATTTTGCTTTGCTTGCAATAAGTAATTAAGTCACACAATCAGTCTGCTTAATGGAGTAGAAACATTACACTCACCACTGAAAATATGCAGCTGTTTCTCCAGTCTCTATTCAACTCTAAACTGGACTACTGCAACTCTATTGGCTGGACTGCCGATAAAAGTAACAAGACCACTTCAGCTGATTAAGCATGCAGCTGCGAGGTTAGTCTTCAATCTTACTAAGTTCTCAAACACCACACCTCTACTAGAGAACCTTCACTGGCTCCCTGTGGCTGCTCAAAGTTCAAAACCTTAACACTTGCCTTCAAGGCCAAGAACAGACTTGCACCTCTTTACTTATCAGCATTGATCGAGCTGTGTGTCACTTCTCATCCTCCCAGAGCTTCAAGAGCTGCTTGTCTTGAAACTCCATTGCTCAAAAGAAGAGGAAGACATGCATCAAGACTCAGTGGTGCAACGAACTCGACGAACAGATCTGCGGAGTCCTCCGTGTCGTCAAGCGTCATCTGAAGACCAACCTCTTCAAAAAGCACCTTGGTGACTAACCAGTCCCTTATCTCTCATAGATCGTTTTCTATATATTTAACCTTGGGGACTTACCCTCTTAACTGGTTTTCCTTACTTGTGTATTAACCTCTGGCCTTTTTTCTTTTGACTTTTTTTTAAGGTGTGCATCTTAGCTGGCAGTAACTTGGTATAAAGCAGGTGTTGATTTTAAAATAGCTTCACAGGTATGAACAGATGTAGACTACTTAAGCAGTGATGTACGTCATTCTGGATAAGAGCGTCTACTAAATACATTAAATGTCCTCCTTCCCCTCATTTATATGACATCTTTGAGTAATTATGCTTGACATAGATCTGTAGAATGAGGAAATGCATTTACACCAAAGTATAAATAAGCAACTGGAAATAAATATTAGACTCATATAAGAGACTGAAAACAAAGTAGAATAGTTGAAATAGATGACAATAGTGAAAATCTACTAATGATTTAACAGAAGTAAGCAACACAATATCTAGGGAATGTTACAAATCCAGGTATGTGCAGCTTATAATGTAAGCCATTTTTTAGCTTTAGCTTTGAGCTTTGTACTTACATGTATTCTCTATGGGCAGAATGCACAGCGGCTGCGTTGCTGTAGCGCCAGAGCACAATGATGGAGGACAGCACATCTAATGTAGCATCGAACTGAAAGAAACCAGGCAGCCTTTTTGTAAAAGCAGTGTAGTTACCGGCCACACATAAATAAATATAAAGAACTTAAATAAATAAATATAAAGATCTCTTTGTGTGTACGTGACTCTTGTTTTTTTGTAGATGGCTTTGCCTCAAGAGATGAAACTGGCTTGAACCGCATTGTTTCTGAAAGCGAAACTCTCACCCGTGGCTCCTTCCCACACAACCTCTCCGCCCAAGCAGCGAAATTAATTGCACTGACTGAAACATAAAGCTGCCAATATTTATACAGACAGCAGATAGGCTTTTGATGTTGTACATGATTTTGGTGCCATCTGTTTGCACAGACGATTCTTAAAATCAGATGGCTCGCACTATTGGAATGCTGCACACATTTAGCAGCTCCCCAGTTAGCCTCACCTGGTCTCAGCACTGTGAATGACATTCAATCAATTGCCTCTGATAAGGATAAATGCCCCTGGCGTCAGGCTGGATGCCAGTATCACGACAGCAAGTGTTTAGGGCCCAATGGTCTCCCTTGCCAACCCAGCCATTTCTTTCCACATTTTGCCAAATTGATGCATGGGAAAAACCATGCATCAAAAAGGGGGATGATGGATGCCTTTTAAGACTGTTATGGTTTCAGCAGCCGATCGCCATTGCTAGGCATGTAAAGCGGAGTGATACTTAAAGAGATTCGGTTGGAATGATATAGTGCCTAACATAAAGTCTCTTCTCATACTGTGAGGCCGAAATGGTTGTGTAATTAATAATGAGACTGTCACGGCTCGGCCACGGCTGGGTTTTGGGGCTTTTATTTTGACGTTCGTGTCTGTTTTATTCTTGTGTCCCAATTTCACCTGTCTTGTGTTTAGTATCATTGATTATGTCCTGTATTTAAGTTCTGTTTGGTCAACCTTGTTTCCCCATTTATACCCACAACCTTTGGAAGCTTTACACAGCCTAGGTTTTTAAAACTTATTACCCTCTTTTATTACAGCCTTTACATTTCTGAATAACTCTGCCTGAAGCCATGACGAAATGAATTATTTATAATTCAAGTGTACAGTTCCATTACACCAATGTAATGATGGTAATTCAGAGGGACGCACCTCCTTCCAAGGGAGCTTAATGAATTACCACTCATTATTCAACTAATTCCGGAACAATAATGAAGCTTCTACTTACAGCAAATCCGAAGGCCGATGCGCTGTGCCTCATGAAGGAGACGGCTGAGCAGGGAGGAAAAATAAAGAGACAATTACTGCATGAGAAATTTAATGTCCTATGTACTGAGAAATGATTACATTTTTGCAAAATACAAAAGTATCAGTTATAATCATATTAACGTTAAAATGTTTTATTTCAGAAAGAAAATACCCAGATATTAATATAAAAACAATAAACAATAACACGCTTCAGTAAACCTTTTGCTATTTCCAGAGGGGATAATAATAATAACAATCACAACAACAACAACAATAATAATAAAAATAATAATGATTATTATTATTATACACATTGTAAAAATACAATAATAACAAAACACAAATAATGCAATATAAACAATGTCATTAATAATAACAACAACAATAATATCATCAGAAATTAAAGAGGGGTGGGAATGTCAGGCTTTCCTGACTTCAGTCAGGATTGGAAGCAACATCTCCAGCACTACCAATTCTTCCTGCACCCCTGCAGTGTGGCGACCACAGGGAGGATAGCCACAGCCTTGTGACCTGTGTTATGGACTGAATTCATTTCTGTGTGGATAATGTCGTACCCATCAGGACTGTGTGGTGCTTGCCCAACAACAAACCCTGGATTGCTCCAGAATTCATGGTTGTCTTCAAGCAGAAGAGGAGGGCCTTCTCCGGAATGCTGTCGCTGAGCCATGTCTCCATAAAAACATAAGCACAACAGTCTCTGACCTGTGGCTGGATGGTTTGCTGGAGTCGGATATAGTCCTGTTTATTGTCCAGGGACCGAACGTAGGCGGGCAAGATGGATAGGATTGATGGATCTCGGAGATCTCGGAGTAGCAGCAGCTGCAGCTCGACCCTGGAGCGCCTGGTCCTCGCTCAACTTCAGCCCCTGGTGAGCTCATCACTGGACAGTTTGCCTACCAGCCTGCCATTGGAGTCGACGATGCTCTCATCCTCCTACATTGTTCCTTCTCTCACCTAGAGACTGCTGGAAGCACTGCGAGAATCATGTTCTTTAATTTCTTCAGTGCCTTCAACACAACCCTTCCCACTATCCAGAGGGACAAGCAGGAGTACACAGGAGTGAACCATCACCATCACCTACTGGACTACCTCAGTAACCAACAACAGAATATGAGAACTCAAGGCTGTGTGCCTGGACAGAGTCCTCTGCAGTACTGGAGCCCTGCAGGGAGCGGTTCAGACACCATTCCTCTTTACCATCGAGACTGCAATCTCCACAAACTGCTTCCTGCAGAAGTTCTCTGATAACTCTGCAGTTGTCAGCCTCGTCACTGATGGGAATGACAGGGACTATAAAGAACTGATCAGGGACTTTGTGGACTGGTGCCAGCAGAACTACCAGCAGATCAACACTGGAAAAACCAAGGAGCTGGTGGTAGACTTCCACAGGCACAAACATCCTCCACTGCAATCACTGAACATCCAGCATCTGGACATGTACTACAAGTACTGTGGTGTTCATCTGAACAATAAACTGGATGCGTCTCACAACTACAAAAAAGAACGGAGGCTTAGGAGTGCAGGGACTGCTCCCAAGACAGTTATGTCTCTGAGGTGGCATTGGCCATCTTTTACGATGTGATTGGCTGGGGCAGCAGCTTCTCTGCTGGGGACAGTAAGAGACTGAACAGGCTGATTCGGGAAGGCCTGCTCTGTTCTAAGAGACCCTCTAAGTGGTCATTCCTGTTGGATAATGTCTCCCACCCCATGCAGGAGACAGCACAGAGCAGCTCCTTCAATCTTTCCTTCCAACTGCTGTTGGACTACACAACAAAGACCTTGCAGATGACCACACATGCACACACAACATACACACACCATGGTAGTTTCTCTTATGTGCAACAATACTGCAATTTTTTGGGCAGAACTATTACTACTAATATGCAATTTAAAATGTAGCAATTTTTCTACCACATTACTACTGTTTTTGTCAACGCCTGTCACTCCGATGTGTGTGTGTATATATCCACAGTGTTTTTATATTCAATTACATATACATACATATACTCATTATATACTCATATACCCCACAATAACGCTGAAATTGCAAATATGCTCTGCCTTTTTTGCTTTTTTTGTGGCAATAAATGTATTTTTTTTCTGGATCTTTTCACACTAGCGGACCATTCACCTCGCCATGGTGTCCCAATACGTTTGCCCCACGACCTTCTGAGTTGCGTACCTCAGCAGGGAAAGCACTCACACACTTCAAACTTCACAGTTTGGCAGATCTGTATTTTTAGCCCGAGTAGATCAGGTTTTATTCTCCAAAAACAGCTTACTTTACCGTTGCGGGAATTTAAATTAAAATACATATGCCCATATTTTATATTGTTAGATTGTATACTGTACATTTTATACTGTACTGCTGGTATAGTATTTTTAATTATTTTCTATTGTTTCTTCATTTTTGCTTCTCTTACCTTTGTACTATCCGCTTTCTGCCATGACAAAGCAAATTTCCCATTTGTGGGACTAATAAAAGTTTATCTTCTCTTATTTTAAATGAAAGCGTGCTGGCATCACAGTACAGTTTAGGAACAGCATATACCTATAGGAAAAGAAGTCAAAAGCAAACTGATCCATTGTGCTGCTTATCCAAACTGGAACTGCTTTAAAGAATAAGAAAGACCAGAAGAGTATCTCTGAACACATGAAGGACCTTGAGGTGAATGGGCTGAGATGTTCCTCTCAGCCAGATTGAGATGTTCCGGTCAGCTGGTGGTGTGAAAGAGTAGGGAATATTTTCTTGGTACCCACTGGGGTCCTATTACCAAGCAACCATTGTTCGAATGCCACAGCCTGTGTGCAAATTTTTTGCTGACCTTATGCACCCCTTTATAGATACAATGTACTTTTAACTGTGGCTTATGAAGCCAATAGAAAGGGAAATTCATAGCATGAATGTAAATCAGTAGCAATTATGTGATGGAATATTCCCAGTACCCCATTGAACCAAATTACTGAGATACAAAGTGGGGTCACACATAGCAATAGAGTGTCCCAATAAAGTTTCCAGAACATTTTTTGTTTTAAATAAAAGCATGTTCACATGTTTAAACCGATGTAAAACCAATGTTCTTGAAAACAGGAATGAAGACCTGTTGGTTGGACTGGACAACATGATGTTTATTTTTATTGTGATAAACTATACTACTTTACAATGGGTGTTTTTTTGGATAGGGAATGTAGCTCTAATCCTGGACTGTGCAGAATTTTTTGCAGAATTACATTTTAAGGAAATATAGTCCATGACTAGGCTTAATTCAGCCCAATGTTTTTTTTCCTGAGCATATACTGTTTGAAGCCTGGTTCTAATTGCTGTCTATAATGTGGAATATTGAGTAAAAATCATTGTATTCATAACTTTTATTGTATTTTTTAAAACATTTGACATAACCTGTCTCCATTTCTGTTGCATAAGTTCCCTGTCATGGCTGAGGGCCATTAATGGCCACCATGTTTTAGTTTTGGTTTTCAGTTTGCATTGTGTCACGTGTTTTTGGTTTCCCACCTGTTTCCTGTCTGCGTCTCCCAGGTGTCCCGTATTTCCCCCAGTCTTGTCCTGTATAAAAGGTCTGCGTGTGTGTTTATCCCCTGTCGGTCATTGTCCTTATTCTGTCCTTCTATGTGTGTGGAAACCGTAGCATTACACTTGTATGGCCACCCTTTCTGAATAAAAGAACTAAACAGTCATGGATTCATGTGCTCCTGCTTGGACAGTGTCACAAGGCAGTTCAGGGTCCTGGGGATTCCTCCCCGTGGACCTTGACATTCCCAATCTATGGAAAAGTCATTATTGTAATACTGTATATCGTGAAAATGTTTTGAAATATTGTGATGCTCTAATGTCCACCCATAAATTAGGTCCCCTCTTTAATGAGATGCTACCAAGCAAGGAAGGGTCACAGTTAACTTTTATGCATTTTGCAACACAGAAGTGTACCTTTTATTATTTTTCAAATGTGGTATCGACCAAGTACATCTGTCAATCTTATTGTAGTAAAAAAAAACAGTTGTAAAAATGTGAGTATCAGTGTAGCAATGTCACGACCAAGTAAACACATATACACATATATAAATAATCGCTATGTACCGGTACATGTTTCATCACCGTCTTGGTAAGTCACATGCTGTGTAATTATTTCATCAGTCGCTACTTGAATGACAAATAATTCGTTTACACTGAGAACACTCACAAAGATTGTCAAATCTTCAACTTCACAAATTGCTTAGAATACTTGACCTAAGAAATAATCATGTTACCTGTTAAAAACATAATCATAAGAAAATATCGCTAAATGGGGTATAGCCTCTAGCAGTGTTAAACAGGCAATATAACTCACTCAGTGTGTAAGCGGCCATCGTGAATTGGTTCATCATGAATGAGGAGATGTGCTGCTCCTCATTCACAACAAACCAATCACTGAAATACTTATTGGGGTCTGTACAAACTCCTTGGGGGGGTAAACATGATAACACAACAACAAAAGGGGTAGAACGATAACACCCTGCAGTAAATGAGTGGAAATGTGGGTGTGAAAACCCACAGACAACACTTGTTTTAAAAATCCCACAAATCGATAAACAACTTCCAGGTAACCACACACCCCACTTAGAGTGCTATTTACCAGGCAAAGACAAGTAACATTTAAATAGTTTTGAGCTCTGTTTGTGTGTGTTTCAGCTCTGTTGTAAGTATCTGATTGCACGATGACACCAGATAAAACAGTCTGCTCTAAAACAGAGGTTCTGAAACTTTTTCCAGTCACGCACCCCTTGAGACATGTCAGCCGCATACCCCTGCTACCAACAACTATAAATAGATTGCAATACCGCATACATAAAAATAAATACTGCACAGTCGATTATTTCTCACCAACAAATACATTTTTTTATGAATTATTAATTTATTATTTTAGTTGTCGCTCAAAATATTTTCTTGGTTTATTTTTCAAATGGGGTTGAATTGTTTCTAAATGTCTGCGCAATAGTGAAGGTTTCATTGAGTTGTGAGACAATACTTTTGCACAATTAACACCTTGTGTCTGAGGAAATCCACCACGTGACCCTCAGCGAAATATAATTGTCATCATATTTGCGCTTCTTTGATGAAGTTGAGTTACAGTCTGAGACGACATGCTTTCTCCCACTTTGAGGCTCCGCATCAGACCCTTCATCACTTTCCACATGACTGTGCTAGCTATGCTAGCCACTTGGCTAGTAACCACAGATACATCCGTGCTAGCATCCCAATCTGACAAACACATTGTTGTTGAGCAATCACTGACAAATGCATCTTCAGATATGAGCTGATTGGTGGTAGTGGCCAGAGTCTCAGTGGTAAGGCATTTTTTTCTTGTTAACCATTTGTCCATTTTGAAGCTGCACTCAATGCTTGGAGGCAACTTCGACAGTCAAGTGTCAGTCAATTGGGCAAGTCATGCCCATTTTGTGGACCATCAGAGGGTGGAATATACACATGTATTTAATAGCCACATTAAACGGTATTAGTGCAAATTTAGGCTTTTTAAAGGGTAAAACAATGTGAATATTAACTTCTTTCCAAGCAAATGTGTAAGGTTACCAGAACCTGTGAATATTTATCAGAGGAATGTGTTCGATTCTAATTCCACACACACCCCTTCTCCAGAGGACACGAGTGTTCTTGTATTAGTATTCAGACTAATCTTGGTTTTCTGTGGGTCACCCTGGAGCATAAGGGTTGTTAAGTTAAGCAGGCCTTCATGAGATAAAAAGACATCTGTCTAAATCTAAAACAACTGCAATGTTGTTGAGAAACAAGAATGTGCTGATAATTCTGATAACAAGAAATTACACAATACACCACAGTAGAAAACTATGGTACATAAAATACATTTTTCTTTGGACTACTGTTTCTTAGCGAGGTTCCCTAAATATAGAAGCTCAGTAATGTTCTCTGCCTATTTACTCTCTAATGTTATTCAAAAGCTGCTCTGTCCATTTATATATGGAATCCAAGATATGAAATGTTCCAATTTATCAGAATGTATTTAACCTACAGTTTGCTTGTCACAAATTGAGGCTAAGGTCGGAGTGCTTTTCCAGGCAAAGACAAGTAACATATAAATCATTTTGTACCATTTTTGAGGTCTGTAAGGATGTGTGTGTGTGTGTTTCAGCTCTGTTGTACCTGATCACCCTCCATCAGTTTTCTCTCCAATGTATTTGAAAAAACTCAAATTCAGTGGTGATATCAATACGTCTAATTATTTGTTTAATAAATATACGTTACACCACCGTAGACAGCTGCTGTACAAAGAACTTTTTTGACTATTAATGTTTTCCAGGCAAAGGTGTAAGAATACCAGAATTTATCACACAAATGTGTTAGACTCTAATTCCACACCTGTCCTGTCTGTGTGTGTGTGTGTGTGTGTGTGTGTGTGATTCAGCTCTGTTGTAAGTATCCAGTTGTCCCAATGACAACAAATAAAACAATGTGCTCTAAAACAATGTGACTATGAACTTTTTTCCATGCAAAAGGTTTACGGCTACCCGAACCTGTGAAGATTTTTCACACAGATGTGTTCGATTCTAATCCCACACATGTGCCTTTTCCAGAGGACACAGTGGCCCAGCAATCTCTGGAGGAGGAGGGAGGGGGGGGGATGTATCCTTCCACTGGTTATAAAACAACATAGTCGAAAACCATTCGATTATCAGGTGCAATTGAATACATTCTGAAAGGTTTACATCCGATTCACATGTTACTGCTGTATTTTACTGTATTGTGCTAGATTTACATCTCATTCACACTACTGTTCCACTGTTATGTTGCATAATGTTTTTCATCCCCACCACCTTGTTCACCTTGTGCTGTGCAATAATCACACTTATGGTGGAACATTGTGCAATAATCCCACTTATGGTGGAACATTAGTCACTCTGGATGGTTTTACATTTTGCATTATGGATATACTTTTACATCACTGTATATTATTGTGGTGTCTATTAATTGTATTAATTGTATTTTCTCTCTCAACTGTTTCTGTTGTACTTTGTTAAATGTTGTTACATGTCGCACCATGGAGAAATATCTCATCACATCATGTATGTGTCACAGCTGCTGATGTCGATATCCTTGAACCTTGTTGAAATTTATACTTTCTCTAAAAGGTTTGTTCACATGACAGGGCATCAGTGAGGAAAAAAACAGTTGAAATCTGATCTGACTGGTCAAGCTGAGCCACATGTCCATTGAAATTCAGTACAACTGTGCTTCAATCCATTTAGAATTCAGACAATTATCATGATGTAGATATGTGAAAGCAGCCCACAACAGAAATGCAACTCATGGACCTGTCTGAATTGCAGCTGTCTAGAAATGGTAAAGCTTTTTGCTGTACCAGCCGTGGACCTGCATTTGAGTGCCTTTGTTTGTTCCCCCTCCACTGCGGAAGCTGGCTGTTCTATTGATCTCTGGATTTTGAAGTCACAGTTAGAAAAGCATGTGTCATAGCAACAGGAGCAGAGACCCAGACCAGTTGTTAGACTAGGCTCTCAGTGCGAGGGTCAGAAGATTCTCTCTAGAGACCAGTCCACAGCACACGCGCCCTTAACTTATATAAAGTATAAGTATACAGTAACCCCTCACTTTTATGTGGATCAGCAGTCCTGGATTCAGTCTAACGCTGATTTCTAAACATGTGGGTAGAGAGAGTTATTTCAGCGTTTCTTTTGTGTACAAGTCTTTGTTTTGGCTGCTAATGCTAACCGCTAATGCCAACAGCAGTAAAGTTTTCTGATTCTGATTATTTATTTCTCCTTGCTGCTGTCGTTTGCAGCATCTGAGGCAGCTGCAGACCAGAACCTCCCCCATGGATCGTCTCAGTGTTTCTCTTGTTTATTGTTTTGTTCCTAAAGCCCTGCATTTTTATTACTGTTAATTAAAAGAGGCGAATACGGGTTTATCATTACATTTTCTTTAAGAGTGTGTCACGGTGGCGGAGGCCGAGCCTCCGAGACCGAGAGCTACCATGGAACAGGGAACAGGCAGGAAGACGGGAATCCATGTCCAACGGGTTTATTGAAAAACAGAAAAGCAAAAGGAGCTCGTGGGCTCAAACAAAAGCAAAGGGCACGTGGCCAAAACAGTG